>JARFJB010002150.1:742500-927500 GCA_036346205.1 Vesta saturnalis | reverse complement strand
CCGAATCAGGCAAATGAGTATTACACGAATACTCGATTATATTTGCTAAAAGCTTACGATGTAGGATCATTAGTAGATAAATTGAAACGTCCAATCTGATGACAATGTGATCTTGAGAGAAAAGTATATATATCTTATTTTGTCTACTATCTAAATATTAGCTGCAGCATTAGAAAACTTAATTTAACATGTCATTTTCCATTTAGTTCGTATACAAATGAACCTATAAATGAAACAAAGGGTTTATAGATATTTCTTCAAAGCGTTTGTATTGTCTTTTTAATAACCCATGCAGCTTTGTTTACGTAAATTGTGTCTGTGGTAATCTTTTAATTAACCTTGGATCAAAATATTGTAAGAATTTTTAATTAATGTATTTATGTTAACAGTATAATTGTTTATGTTTGTATTTTCAAATTTATTGTTAATTAAAAAATTTTAATTAACCAATACTAAATTTCCATTGGCTGGTTTTGTCAGTATTATGTTGTTTTTTCGTTTTGTTTACTACTTTTTGTTATCTTAGGACGTTAATCTCATAAAATTTTAAAATTAGCTTCACACTATATTTCTTCAAGTTACGTTTATATCCTTTACCGATTAGTGTAACGTAGTGTGGTCCAAAATACTACATTAGGAATATGAAATAAAGGCTAATAAAAGTTAAAATCATTTGTAATTGCATTACATTTGAATTTTTCACGCCACTGCGTTCATTTAGCTAATTTTTTTTTTTGGTATGTACTATAGCCCAACGCTAATTATTTCGTCTAAGTACAAAAAATTACACATAATTCACTCTTTAACAAATAAATGTAAGAATGATCTATGTGTACATAAAAATACTGCAACTTTAAATAAGTTTAAGTGATGCTAACGCCCCCTTCTAATTTTTGTAGGCAAAACACATACCTAGTTAAAAAAATTATAAGAGGAGCCGGTTTTGTAGAAAATTTGATGTAACGGTTCACGTTTATCTAAGAAAAAAGCAACGCGTACTCGTATAAATTGAAGTTCCGTGTTTCGCGTTTTTAGTAAAAGCTTAATTCCAAACACACTTATTTATGTCTTTGTTTTAGTTAAAGATAAATAAATTAATCATCTAGTATTGTAACCATGTTTTAAAATACGATCATGTATAGATGGTAAAAAGATTAAAAATCATGAAATCTTGTCAGTTATTTAATATTAATATAGTGCTCTTTGTTAGGAACTGTTTGCAAAAAGTATTAATTTATCTAAAAAATATCGGAAAAAAAACAGGTGTTTCGATAAATTACGCAGTGTTGAAATGAAGTCTTCTTTTAAATATCTCATTTAAATTTTCACGCTCAACAGTCCGGGCATCGTGATCTTCGCCGCTTCGACGTTAGATCGGTCACTGGTTGCATACAGATAATACGAAGAACGAATCATCAAGAAGAGCCACAGCCCAGCAGCAATCAGGAGCCGCAGAACCGACAGCAAGAATACAAGGGTTACAAGAAAAAAAGAGGAATCCGGACACCGCCAACACTAGGATCGACGTCAGGCAGCAGCAGCAATTAATACAAATTTTTTTGTATTAATTGAAAATTTACTGTTTTATTTTAACAGTTGTTTTCTTCCATTTATATTGGGTCTCTGATTTCTAACCCTTTTTCCTCGGGGTGTGAGGTTGCACCACGGCAGAACAGGGCCTTCCTGTTTACAATTCTTTTTTTTTTCTTTTACTTTATTTCACTTACTACTAGCAACGTGATGGTTGCTACCACCATCCTCACGAACACCACACACACCTGCCCAGCCACCTTCACCTGCCGTGATTCCTACACCCACTTCCCCCAATGCTAAACCTACCCGCTCCCAATCTTAGAGGTATTGCAACCGCAATATCTCCAAGTCCACCACTATCCGGATATCCCTATTCAGTTCCTGGAAATCCCTTAACCTTCCCTGATTGAACTTAACGTTCAGTCATAACCACACTTGTCTCTTAGGGACCTCCTCTTCCTTGCCCGAGGGTACACAGGTTAGGCTGCGACACCACGTCAGTGAGCCCATCGTTACCCTGTCCCAACCCTCAGGTCCTCGTCCCTCCAACTCCAACCCTAGAACTCCCTACATTTCCTGCGTGATTCGTCACGTAGATAAGGACATCCTAGCCGAAGAGGTCCTGGGTGCGATCGATCTGCCATATGTGAGCATCACCTCGAAGGCTACCATCACACCCACATCCCTGGTCTACATGATGACCCCATCCAAAGTTACCCTGGAGTACCTTCTCGAACGCGGGGGGTAATTTTCGGGCTACACTACAGTTGCGAACCCTCTTTTATCCCACATCCTCTCCCCGAGTATTCCTCTATCTGCAGATCCTCCGCTAACCCATGGTGTAACAATTGCGGGAAAGCACACCTACTCCTTTAAGTTCCGGATGCGGAGAGAACCTCCCACTTCCCCGTCGAAGATGGCAACTCTCGAACCCATCGTGTCTTCTAAAGAGTCCCACTCGTAAGACACCGCACACCTCAAAGCCATACGCGACACCGAGCCCCTTCCCATTAAAAACTTTCTCTAAGTCCTCACAATCACGCCATTCGGTATTTTTACCGACAGGCGAAATAGGATCATTCGTGTCCTAAACTGGCTATACCGATCCTACTTCGCACCATATTTAGACTTATGTCTGCCAAGCTCGTCCTCGGAAACACACTGATGTTTTTTTTGGACGGCCACTGCGGGGTGTATCTTGTTTGTAATAAAAAATTATTTCGCATCGTTTTCATTCGATAATTTGAACGACTTCTTTCGGGTGGTATTTTGACACTGAAGGACAACCTAAATGAAACTGAATAATCTATAGTATCTGCAAGTGTAGTATATTATTTTGGGCAAAATGAGTATGCTTGGTAAGTATCCGATTAAACGTTAAATGCATTTTGATCACCCCATTAGAACTTAAGCGAATAGATGGTTATCGATTATAAGAAAGACCTTACCTTAGTTGAATTTCTATGAAGTTCTAAATACCTAATTGAGAGATTAGTTGCTAATACAGTCATTATAATCTAATATTCAGAGGTTCAAGCCAAATCTTACGCCAAAAATGTGGCTAAATTTAAAGTAATAGCTATTTTCTTGGGTGATGCAAAACTCTTTCACACCACTGTAGTTGCTAAACTATAAAGTTAAAATCTGTATATATTTATTGATAGGTAAATAAAACGAAGAAGTTATATTACGTTTTCTTGTTAAGTAGGAAATATCTAACTTGTTTAGTGCAAAACATCTTTGAATTAAGTAACGTTTTTTAAATTAAACTAGAGTGCTTACTTGAAGCATACTTTTTAGGTAGTCCGAGACGGGCACGATTTGTACGTTTACCGAAAAAGCGCAGAGTACAATCTGAACTTGTGAGTTTTACCATCATCCCCTTCATGTATAGATCTAGTGGTGCCGTGATGATTACGATTGAGACATTACCTGATTTTATAATACCGCAATGTAGTGACTTCAAACCTTGCTATATAGATACTTAGCCCGGAATGTAGAGCTTTATTTTTAGTGTCTTCTTAGAGCGTTCAGGGTAGTTTAGGGTAGATACGCGGTGGAGATACTACAATAAAGGTAGCGGAATTAGGAGGGAGCATGTAAGGCAGGAACACGATCTGAGTATCCATTTGACGATTAAAAAATAAATCCTATAACTACAGTTGCAACGAAAATTTATTTTTTTGAAACATATCGGCTGAAAAATTCAGGAAAACGTTTTAATAGAGTTTAGATACGGAAACAATATTCCTTACTACAAATATAACACCAAGTTCTTCAAGTGTTCCTCGAAATTGCAGCACCCTCTATTTCAGTTCTGACTTCTGTGATCAATTCGAGTATTTCTCCAATCTCTAGCGTTATTTCCAGAACATCCCAGTTTTGGAAGATTTGTAATCTTTGTTGATTAATGAGATAGTCTCAGATTGCAAACTTCTCATAAGATTAACCATGATCAATTGTTCACTGATGTCTATACATGTTTGCGCGTAGCACTTTAGTTTATATAACATCAATTAGAAACGGTAATAAACCGTGCCAGAAATTAGTACATTCATAAAACGTCTCATATTTAAAATACTTAGCTTTTTTGGGCCTTTTAATGGTGTATTTTTGTATTTATGCTTATACAAATCTAAACGTTTCGGTAACACTTACAGTTATCGTTCTCAATGGTAATCAAATCTTTTAAATTTGTTTAAGATGTTGAAACAAATTTTTGAAATATAAAAATTGAAAACGCACACATAAGCGTGCTATTGACCTAACCGTTTTATAAACGTATAAAGTCAACTATGGAATACGATCGAAGGCTAACAGTGACAAATGTCATAATCGAAGAGAAAATTTCATAAAACGAAGAAATAATGTGATTAAACCAGCTTGACATAACCATAAGGAAATATAAGTGCTTAAAGTTGGTACTGCTTTTCTTCCTTTTATAACATGTTACAGACAGAATTGAAAAAATCATAATTATTCATGGCATTACGACTGTTTTTATGCCTACAAGAAAATTTATACATTTAAGGTAACCTAAAGACGTTTCAAACACGTTATCATCTTGCGGAGTGTATAAATTATCTTGTTCATGCGGAAAAGTATACAGTGGAACAACAAAACGAAGCTTGATACAAGACGTAAAGAACATGATAGTTTGTAGAATAGGTTAACCAGAAAAATCTGCGGAAGCTGAGCATGCTTAAAATAATTTAAATAATGACATTCAATTTGATAATATGAAAATATTGACAAGCCGTTATTATGTTCGTTTGCAACGTGAAGCTACTGAGACATATAAATATCCTAATAACTCTAATAGACAAGATGAAAGTCTTCGTTTAAACATGTTTTGGCAATTTATAAGTAAAAATAGGCACAATGGTACGTCTTAATTTTAATTTTAGCTTTTTGGTATGTCTATGTTTTTTGTGTTTTTTCCTAGACCCTGAAGTAAATGCTTTACCAATTACATGTTAAATTACCACAGCATTATAATTTAACATGTGTAGTTGAAATTAAAATTAAAAATGATGTAAAACGTACTACATTGTGTTTTCACTGTAAATTAACAAATTTATTAACAAAGCTATTTCTTTTTTAGATTTGACTGGATTTTTAATTGATATGAAGTTTTTATTTGTGAATGCTTTTATTATTCAAGTTTTTCACAACTTCACACATATCATAATTTGACCAAATTTTGTTAAATTTGCTCTTCGATTATGACATTTTTCACTGTTAGCCTTCGACCATTAGAGGATGCTCGTTATCTTTAAGGCAGTTTGACAACATTTAATTTATTAAGGATCCAGTTATTATTTACTAAAATTGTATTCCATAGTTGCCTTTATACGTTTATTAAACTGTTATATTAATAGCAGGCTTATGTTTGCGTTTTCAAATTTCAAAAATGTGTCTACTTCTAAAGATTTTATTACTACAGAGGGCGATAACTGTAAGTTTTTATCGATATGTTTAGATTTGTATAAACATAAATACGGACACAAAACCCAAATATTGTAAATACGCGTAATAACGGTGAGTTTATATTTTCATAAAAATATTCCATTTGGACCAATAGCTTATGAAAAATGTGGGTGAACCAATAGGAATTTATATAATAGTTATCAAAAGAACTACCCGAGAAAAGACAATTAGGCTTTAGAGAATGAGATATCCGTTATTCTGTCAAAAATTGATGTAAGTGCCGAACTATTAAACTTTCGAAATCATGTTTACGATTATTTCCTTTCGATTGGCGGTAAAGGAATAGAGTGTACTAATTTAGCTGAGCACAAAATGAAGACTAGTTTTACCAATTAAACAACGTTATTATACAAATGCAAATATATATTGAATTAAACAGTATGTTGAAGTCTAAGGGCGCATTGATGTATGGGAAAGATAGGAGTTATGGATTTTGGAGAAATTAATAAGATTTCCATACGTGACGTCTATCCTTTACCGTATGTATCGTCAATTCAAATCGGTTGAGATACATAGTATATATCGCCCCTAGATGTAAGTCAGGTTATTGGGAGATACCAATGCTGATGATTCGAACCAGTACACGGCATTTTTCGTATCCAATAGAGGAATATTTCAATTTCAGTCACGACCGCTTGGTTCGACCAATGCAATGGAAGAGCAGCAGCGCATTATTGATCGAGTTCTTAGACCTGAATCTCAATCATACGATCACGCACCTTTAGTTTAACTTCATAATTTAAAAGCACTTCGAACACGTCGAAAGAACATGTAGTTCCAGATACTTTATCGTGTTCTATACCCAATGTTGGTATGGTGGAAAATAAAGAAAAACCAGAAAGTGAGAAACCGAATAAGACAAATAATGATGGAGTAGTCGAGTCGAAAGTAGTGAAGGATAGAGAGAATAAAAAGGAACGTCACGTTTAAACCAATCTCGTATCCTTGGCGGAGAGTTCACATTCATAGTCCTTATGCGCACGTGAAATATTGTTATCTTGGTTTATATGAAGATGAAGAGAATTGCCGTAAAGTTACACCTAAAAGTGAGCGAAATAAAATTATAGCGAAATATGAAGAACTTGCTACTGGTCGTGTACGTATTTTTGAGGCTCTTGAGCGGATATCGATGTTGCACTATTTACCAAAGCTGAAGTTATATGCACTGGAGCAAGGTTTAATCACTAGACATACGACTGTAGAGAAACCTTAACAAATGGTAGCAAATGATATCAACGGAATAAAAAGTCCATTACCAAGATCTAGTATGAGAGAATTAAACAAAAACGCCTGCTTTATGTTTGGGGTACCATTAAATGAATTGTGTGACGATGGGTAAGAATTTAGGAGTAAAATTATTTAAAAGATCGTTCATTTTTATAAAACCAATATTATTTATAATCATAATTACTAGTTTCTTACATCAAAGATAATTAAAGAAGGTGTGATAAATATCTAGCGAAGCTGGCATGTGCGGTGCGAATAGAGACTCTTGAAGTAACAGTTGTGATATCTTATTTTGGAAACTTTGGTCGAGAAGTAGTGTTAGAGGTTCGAAACGAGTCGAAATAGTAGAAGAAAGAACGTTAGCGAATGTTGAGTTTTTGCGAGTACAATACATTTAATAAGGTATTTAATGAATTTGGATTAATATTGTGCAAAAAAATAAAAAAAAAGTACAGTTAGTTAAACACCTTTGTTTCTCGCAAGTTGATCGTCATTATTTCCATCCTCTTTCAGTAAGAATATAACTGAAGAGTTTTTTCACGGCATACATCAAAAGACTTTAATACGGATAAAACACAGTGTTCAGTTAAATGTGTTAAAAGTTCAACTGTACAGCTTTAATGTTAGGAAGTCAAAAACAGTGTGTTTTAGTAATCTTACTCCCTCTGCCCAGTATATCTTTAATTAAAACCCGGTTAATCGATATCTATAGTATAAAATGGATATTGGGGTTAATTTTGTTTTTAGGAAGCATTTCCATAAGAAGGTATATGTTGATACGCTAATCTGCAGCATTAACACTTGCTTCTTGCTACCAAACTTCCACTAAATAATAAAATATTAGAATTAGATGACGTTTACTATAAGAAAATTTTAAAAGCAATAAGCATACATAAACTCCAACAACACCCTAAAAAGCTAAAAAAAAGTATAATACTTTGTAAAATTGTTTAAATTGCCTACTACGAGTACTACACCGTTTTCAATGTATTAAGCTACAATACAAATTACTAAAATGTAAGTTTACAAACCAAGTGAGCTTAACCGTTTTGAGTTTTACATAATCCAGCATGAAATTCTTATGAAATTTATGTACTTTATATTTTTGACGTAATAAGGCTTACCTTTACTTCAATTTAATTATCCAATCATTTACATAATATAACCCTTTAAAACTGTCAAGTCACTTTCTTCTAAATTCGCCTGATTATTCGTAAGTACATAAAAGATGTAACCTATAATTGCATTAGAAAAGTATTGAATAACCAACAAGTCGGGTATGTAAAACTTATCAAATATGACCAGCACTAAAAAGGAATGGGCGTTATAAACTGACGTTAAAAGTTAAACTAGAAAGGATTAATTTTAACTATATTCGCCAAAAATTAAATAAACGCTCTTCTATAAGTCCCTGTACCTTAGGTTTATGCAATCACCGTTGACTCAATAAAAACCTGGTAATCACGAAGTATAAATAAATAAGAGACGCGTCTAACTTAAGAAGAGAAACAAGTATCCAGTATTTACATAAGTATTTTAAATCAGTGGTTCTCGAACGAATGTATAGATACACTATTCTTAAAATTAAAAAAAAAACTACTTTCGCTACTGTTCATTTCCACACCAAGGCTTAATTTTTAACACACGGTTACAGTACAACCAGTTAACACGCAGAAAATTAACAATAATCTGTTTGAATACTAATGCCGAAAATACTACTGTAACAGAAATTTTGAGATTGCTTAGACTGTTACAGTACCAATGAATATATACGTTTTGAGATTTTGTCTGAAGGCTTATACCGTTTGTTTAAATTTAGTCAGTTATTCTATGATTCCTATCTGAGCCTGATAATATGTTTAAATCTACTCCATATCAACCATCTTAAACTTTCTTCACGCTAGAGACAATTTATTCTTAGGACATTCTAAGTTATGTTGTAAAATAAGCATGCTTCTATGGTGATATGTATGTTACTAATGTGTCGAATCGAAGTAATTATTTTGTGCAAAAGTATCCCACGTCTAGGTACTTATAACTTTTATGACGACATTAAAGTAGAACGATTTTTAGAACCACAAACTTACTGTAAACTATCAGTAAATCCTACAAAAATGTTCCTTTTAAATTAATGAACGAAATAATTTATGGGAATTAAGGAAGTTCATGTTAGTGAACATATAGTTTTACAAAACTCAGCAAAATTAAAATTAAGAATAGAAAATGCTCAGATAAATCAGAAATTATATTAAACTAGAAATTTAAAGTATTTTAGGTACCGATTTTTATAAAAATGAAGGTTTAACTGTAGATTTCATAGTAAGCATACAGCGGAAATTATTGGTAAGTAAGAATAAAGTTCTAGTGAAGAACGAGGACAAAGTAAAAATTGAGGATTTTAAATCAGAATGTGTCAAATTATCACATTTTAATTTGTACACCTTTGATAAAAGCATGCAAGCGTAGAAAGAGTAGCAAACTATTGTTATTAGACTTAGTTGACATAAAAGATTTAAATTTAGGAAAGCGTTATAGTATTAAAAAACTAAGTATAAAATATGCGGATATGCTTCTTCCGAAAAACGATAAAATGACTATTACAAATGTGGTATAAGGAAACGTAAGAGAAAAACGAAATTCTCAGCCTTTATTTAAAAAAACGTTATAGAGTAAATGTGAAATGAAATTCATTACAATGCGAATTTCTAAAGAAAGAAATTTCACACTGAGGACATCTTATAACGGAAAATGATTTATTACTTGATCCAAATACGACAAATGTAATTATAAACTATCCAAACCCGACGTCTGCTAATAAAACAGAAATGGTTTATTGCAGATAAACTACTACAGAAAATTTGTCAGGAATTTTGCTGACAGCAAATCCCTCAACTAAATTAACGGTTAAATGTACGAAATTTGGATGGAATGAATCATGTCAAATTGCATTTGATACATTAAGACAATCATTAATTAACCCATTGGTTTTAGAATTTTTTTATTTTTTATCAGAAAATGAACTTAATTTAAGGACTGGTTGGCATAATGCAGCGGTAGAAAATTTAATATTTATACAGATCATATAAGCCGATAATATATTTATTTGGAATGGTGTATACTTTGGTTAACAAAATTTAGGTTGTTTTCGGAATACGATTTTACAGTACACTATACAAAAGGCAACGAGGATGTAGCAACAAACGCTTTATCACGAATGAAGGTGGTAAGGATTTCGTATCACAAAATATATTTGTAACAGCTAGAAACCAATTTAGATAAACATAAAAATTTAAACTTGTAGGAAAACCTTGTTAACAATACAAACCAAAAACTTGGTCGCCCAGAACTGGTTGTATTATTAAGGTGATCCAGTGACAAAGGTAAAGCATACTAAAATCAAAAATATATAATTGAATCATATTTGTATGACCCAAAGCACAAATAATTTTTAAGAGGGAATCTTGTTTACTAGAAAACGTATACAATAAACTCAAAACAGGTATCATAAATGTGAAATGAAAATGGGATTCCAAAAATGTGCATTTTCATACAAGATCAATCAACGTAAATTTGAGGTATAGCGATTAAAGCAAAGCAGAGAACCATCAAAACTAACAACCACTGCATCGTACACATTTGAAACATTCATTTGAACTTAGTTCCTTTATCCCAGTTAACGAAAACAATAAATATATATTAACTAACCAATGTGAAGTGCCAACATTTTTAGAAACATCTAATTGAAAAGAAAGGATCGCAAGCTATAGCTAGAACTTTTGTAAATAATTTCATTTTAAAATACGTCCACAAAATGTAGTAGCAAGCCAAGGGACAGAATTTTTGTTAAAAACTTAAAGAATCAACAAATATTTTAGGCATAAGTCAGCTTAAATTAACAGCATATTACCTAGAAACTTTAGTCTCATTAGAAAACACACAAAAATTTAGATGCATGAGTAACAATTTAACCACCGAGATTTAGTGAAATAGTGGGTTACAGTTTGGTAATTTTCCTCTAATAATACAGTTGATACCGAAACAAAGTACACATTATACATATTAGTTTTCAGTAAAATATATAATTTACTGCACCATATGCCAATGGACATCGATCCAAGATATAATTTCAATGATTATTTAAAAGAAGTAAAATTGCGATTGCAGACAGCATGGAATGGTGCATAAGTAATTTAATTGCAACGAAGGTTAAATGGAAAATGGGTTACATGAAAAACACACAATATTGTTAAGGACAAGTTTAAAGATAAGGTGTTGTTAACAGTAAAACTAGTAATAAGTTAAAACAAAAACAAATTATACAAACTGATATTTACAACAAAAATGAAAAACAAATTGGTAACTGTGCACAAAAACCTCGTGAAAAAGTTCAGCAACTAAGAATGAAATTGGTGAATAAGAAAAAAATTGTGTTTAAGAATTAAAAAATAATAGTATTTAGGAAAAGCTAATAAAAAGTAGAAATGTAATAGTGAAGAACTTAATAATAAGTGCATTAGTGAGGGCGAAAGAGAGAAGAAAGACAAAAGTCTCCTATCACACCAATGGGAAGGGATATCGTAATAACATATTAATTAAGCTGGAGTTAAACAAAACTTTGTAAGGTATCCTGATATCGATAAGCAATAGTTTACAACACTAAGCATTGACACCACAAGAAAGACAACTTTGTACAGTAGCGGTATTAGTCGGTAAAATGGATAAGTTTCAAAAAGTTACTGCTTATGAGGTTTTATGTCTTTGTCGCAAACAAAGGGATAAAATGAGAGGTACGTTTGGTGTGGCATGGAAAACTTCCACTTAAAAGCACAAGGCAATTACACTAAATATTTTACCTATTTTTTCGAGCGCACACTATTACACGTTACATGCACCATTAAAAGGAATTCTTTAACGTATACAAACGCATATTGTAGGTAATATTGATCAATAGAGAAAGGTGAAATGTTATTTCAATCATGTATGTGAATATAGGTAATAAGTAATTACGAAATTCGTGTCCTATGGTTGCTATATTTTGAAAATAATAGCGAATTCGATAATATTTTTATCAGAAAACATTTACCTAACTTCAAATGTAAATATGGCCAATAGAGAAAGGAGGTAATGTGATACCAATAACGCTATTGGAATATAACTAGTAGGAACATCTAGTTTCTAATAAATGCTGGAACAATTGAATTGTGATTTAGAAACGGAAACGATAACACAAATATTATAAACCCTAACTATTTTACATATGCGCATAGAATAATTCAGAACATTATTAAAAAAATAAATATATACAAACCTTTACAAATAAGAACAACTAATATTAAATATGAAAATGTAAACCCTCACCGTTATTGCGCACATTAAAGTACTTACCTTTTTTTGGGTTTTTAATGGTGTATTTGTATATTAATGTAATACAATCTAAACGTTTCAATAACACCTACAGTTATCTTCGTCAGTAGCAATATCTATTAAAATTCTTAAAGATGTTGTAACAATGTTGTGAAATTTGAAACGTTTAGATTGTATTACATTAATATACAAATACATCATTTAGAATGGTCCATGTCGCCAGCCCCCTCCCCATTTTGAGTTTTAATTCCAAAATACGTTTAATCGTTTGTGCTTCGTTTGTTCAAGTTTTTTTTCCTTTGTGCTCAATTAGAGGATCAGTTATTGCTAAAAAAACCGCTCCATTTTCAATTTTAGCTTGAAATTGCGCTTAATCGTTTGTGCTTCGTTTGTGCACGGTTTGTGCTCACCCCCTTTATTGAGATCTAATGGGGAGGGGCTGGAGACATGCCATGGTCTTAGTTTGTGCACGTTTGTACCCGCTAAAATTTCGTTTGTGCTCACCTCCTTCGTAGAGAACTAATGATTTCTTAAAAATTCTTATTTGGTTAATATTTTGTTTTGTAAAAAATGAAAACGTTTGTGCTTCGTTTGTGCACGTTTGTGCATACTTTTATTTTTATTGTTTTCAATTGGGGGATGAGCAATAGTGGAAAAACTTTTGGGGGCTGAAGACGTGATCCCAATAAAAGCGCATTATTTTATAGCGCCTATATTTCTAGCTTTATAAGAAAATTTCTCAAGTAGAAATTGTTTAAAATGAACTTACGCATACTTCCAAATTATTTCTCAATTTACAGGGTGTTGCATAAATGTTAGACAGGGCACAATTTAGTTATTTTAAACGGAACACCTCGCATATGAGTATGTTTTTGTAATAGTTACAGAATATAATTTATAAAAGAGTAGAGGTTGTGTTGTTCCAAAGTAATAAAGTTAAATATTATTTTATTGTTTTCTCACAAAATATTACATTCTCGAAAGGATCATGTCTTTTTAAAACGTATAATTCTGTAAAAATGATTGATTAAAATTATACTTAGTATACTCATGAAAGTATATCCTTCTGTACACTTTGACATTTATCGATTTGCATAGAGTGTTTAATAATGTATTGCAACATTGACATACTTTGAACCTCGCTATTTTTAATTAAACACCCTGTATGTTATAATTCAAACTGTAATGTTTTCGACACTCTCTACAACGCGATAAATTTGGAAGTTACTGAAAAAGATAGGTAGTATCTAATAAAATTTGAATAGAGAATTTCTCAGGAATCAACTGGTAAGTTTAAAGATATCATCATTTTTTGATAATATTGATTGCTCCCAACAAAAATAATGATGATATTAAAAATTAAAACTATAGATAAATGTATAACATAAAAACGAAAGTAGAATAATCTTAATACAGGTATTATAATTTGTAAATAAGATACTGGGCAGTATATGCTGTTGATGATTTTACTCTTTGTGTACTTATAATCAGATCATCGTAATATTCCAACTGCTAAAAAGTGTCTAATGGCATGTGGATTATTACTTAATGTCGATGAGTCCTCGAAACTTATAACAGAGTATAGGTACTTAAAGTATACTGTGCTTATACTTAGTATCAGTTTAAAATTAGGAGGATTGGTGATTTTTTCCAAAGAAATTAAAATTACAATTACATTGTTGCCTGCATTATCGACTACGGGGAATTGATTTTGTTATAGGTATAGACTTTGCAACGGGCGTAGTACCCTTAGATACTACTTTTGTTTATTTAACCCGCTCCAAAGAATAGGATTTAAGTTCTTATAAACTTTTTTATTATATCAACATTACTGAAGAAAATTTGATACCTGAGATGATTATTTATTATTATGTTTTATGAAAACAGAATGGGTTCAATTTACAAAGATGTCATTTACTGGTTAATTTTTACTTTACTTGCTAATTAATTTCGGTTTGCGTAAATGAATTTTAAGCCTTATGTTGACTAACTCCTTTCTTAATTGATCGCACCAACTAACTCAAGCGATTTCTGTTATTGTCCAAAATTATATTCATTTCGATTCATTTATACTTACATGCTTTTATCGCTTTTTCTAGAATGCACCTACTCTTTGTATGTTTAGCATTTTTTTAAGCTAATACTTCTTAACTTAATTTGGAATCATTACTCTGCGTTATTTGAGCGTAAAGATGTGATAAATGTTGAGATTTGTCGCCTCAAGTTTATACTTGGAAGAATTAAATTAGTTACAGATATTCTTACATATATGGTATTGGTTTTTTAAAGTGAGCTCATGCTTTGTAATCATTTTTATTTAGTATGTAAGATGGCTCCTTAGAAAATTCAGTTAACGGGTTGTAGAGCCAAAGCAGTTATCAATTTTGATATAAATTATTTGTTTATTCTGTGTCAAGACACGAAGTGAATATTTTCTTTCTTTGCAATTTGTTTCATCGAAAATTAAGCTAAGTAATATGGTTTTGACGATCTACTACAATTGGTTATTAGATATTCTAAATAGAGGAAGATAGGATGAGAAGAAAAATGAGAATAAATACTAAAACTATTTTTTCTGTGAGCCATTTTGCTTCTCTGTAACATATTCAATAGTTTTCAAGATGATGAAGAAGATAAAAATAAAATATCGAGCGAACAGATATTTTTAAAGAAAAAATGAAAGATCAAATAGAAGGCATCCAAAATGAGAGGATGTAATAAAAGATGAGTCAAAAGATGTGCAGAACGAAGAAGTTGTCAATTGGCGTGGCTTAGAAGATCAAAATATACTTTAAAAAAAAAGACAATGTAATTATTTACAAGCTGACCCAACGGTTAGATTATTAAACCAAGAGAGCCGATCTAGAGCTTCATTTATAGGCGATTTAACAGATGGTAACATGAATGACATTAAAAGTGTAAAATTTGCCACCGATCTTTATTCTTTTATAAATACCTGCTCGTTTGATTCGCTATACCAAATCTTATGCTGCGCGTTCGCCGATAGTAATGAACATGGCAGTTCATAAAAAGCAGCTAAAAAGATTTTATGTTTTTTGAAATGATTGCGAATAATCTAAGGGATGGCATCACTGTTTAAACTTACAGAAAGCGCGCAAAATTTTTAATTGACCTCTTAAAAGATAACATTACACAAATTAACAGATACTAAGTATGAATTTCGAGGATTCGTCAACTTTAAACACGTGATAAAGGTCGAGATTTGTCGCCACAAGTTTATACTTGGAAGAATCAAATTAGTTATAGATATTCTTACATATATGGCATTGATTTTTTAAAGTGCTTTGTAATCATTTTCATTTAGTATGTAAGATGGCTCCTTGTTAGAAAATTCAGTTAACGGGTTGTAGAGCCAAAGCAGTTATCAATTTTGATATAAATTATTTGTTTATTCCGTGTCACGACACGAAGTGAATTATTTCCTTCTTTGCAATTTGTTTAATCGAAAATTAAGCTAAGTAATATGGTTTTGACGATCTACTACAATTTTATTGACAAGGTAACGTTGAGATCTTGAGGATGAGAGGAAAAGGGAGAATAAATACTAAAACTATTTTTTCTGTGAGCCATTTTGCTTCTCTGTAACATATTCAATAGTTTTCAAAACATTTTAGATTTTGACACCAGTATCAAGTTTATTCCTATTATAAAACTATATAAACAGTACATTTTTTGTTTTTAGCATAAGAAGTTGTACGGTGCGGTCATTTAATATGGAATCTTGGAAATATTAATTTCTGTGATAATTTTCCGAAAAAATCCTAAGACCCGTCGATTTTTATTTTTTAATGCGCACATTTTGACTCATCCGAAACTTTCTTCTCGCCATATTTAAAAGAGCTATGACGTCATCGCAACTTTCTTTTAAATAGCAACCATAAGTTTTTTCATCATATTTAGATAGGCGGTTGAATTCTAAAAATGACAATGTGTAAAAGTATTGCACTGCAATTTATAATTTCCAGAAAAAGCGATATCAAAATTCAAAGATTCAAGTCTCAAAATTGCGCTACTCTTACAACAGTGAACAGAATTACCATTACTATAACAAAACATATCGGTAAACATTAAAAACTGAACATTTATTTCAACAAAACAAATTAGAGCTATTACTGAAGAAACAATCCAGAACGTTATTCAGAATTTCCAGTACAGGCTTCTTATGTGTCAAAAGTTTGTGGATTTCAAGTTCGAACACCTCCTTGAAATGTTGTTTTGTTACCTTTGTCGAATTAAATGTTCAGTTTTTAATGTTTATCGATGTGTTTTGTTGTCATAATGGTAATTCTGTTGCTAGAATAACGCAATTTGGAAACTTGAATCTTTTAATTTTGATACCACTTTTGCTGGAAATTATCAACTGCACTGCTTTTACACATCGTCATTTTTAGAATTTCACCGCGTATCCAAATATGATGAAAAAACATATTGTTGCTATTTAAAAAAGTTGCAATGACGTCATAGCTCTTAAATATGGCAAGAAAGGTTTCCGATTAGTGAAAATGTGCGCATTAAAAAATAAAAATCGAGGAGTTTTTGGATTTTTTCGGAAAATTATCACAGAAATTAATATTTACAAGTTTCCATATTAAATGATCGCACTGTATATCAAATTATTTATAAAACGATATTGAATTCATAGTTTTTACGTACTATTTAATTGTAAATGAGATACGATTTTGATCATTCATTTGTTGAATTTCATTTAAAAATATTCTACTTTTAAAGCACACTTCTCTTATAATCGAAGATACCAATGTTGCGAAAATTTAAACCTGGAACTTTTCATTGCAAGCTAAAAACAATATTTTACTTTTGTAGATATGCCACGAGTACGTAAATTTCCAATGGAGTCATTAGAAGAAGTTTTTATTTCTAAAAAAGACCAAATTATAAATATAAGTACCAAAAGGGTCTTCGGTCCAAAGCACAGTTGTTGGGTAGATATTGCTCAAGCTATAAACAGTTAAATCACAACTAAGTACTTTTATACAATCGTCGTCCAAAATCGCTACATTCTGAATAAATTAGGAGAGGATTATTCACTTGACACAAATTGAAGCTGGATAATAAGCAATATCAGACGTAGTAGATAATTCAGCTTCCGAAGCAGATGAGCATAGGTTCGCTCGCGTCTATTGTAAAAATGTCCGATTTGCAACTATTTCGATAGATGCTACCGGTGGCTTAGTTCGAAAAATGAAACTGATAACAAATAGAGAAACTCACCATATTTTTCTGTATGAAGTAGCAGTCAGCGATCAAAACGGTGGTTTTAGTGTAGCTCACATGTTATCAGAAAAAGATAATAATAACGCAATAATTTATTTTCTTCGCGAATGGTTAAGATGCGTCACCATTATTCTAAAAATAATTGTAACAGATCAGTCTACTGCACTGTTGATGGCATTTTCAGAATGCACATTAACTGAATATCTCCAAGTCTCTTCTGATCTGCTTCTTCAGAAACCTGGTGTTAGAGCAGTTCTTCCTGCATGCATGATTAGAAATGATTTTAGTCACGTTATGCATTTAATTAGTACTTGACCAGCGATAAAAGCATCAACTCGTCGAATTAAATTTTTTTACCATCGAGCAATATGTTTAGCTGTTGGACATAAAGACTTTCAAGACGTATTATCTCTTTTAAAATTCATCTTTACTGTGAGGCTTTATGAAGAAGACGGTCTTAATCATGAAGGAAGACAGACAGCTTGCGAAATTGCCAAATTATATCTTAAAGAATACAATTTTGATTCATAAGTGGAAGGAACGGTAGACATTGACACGAATAACGACAAAATAGATGATCTTAAAACACAAAGCAATAAAGAAGAAACTGGAGTAGTTTGCAATGTTGTAAAAGATATATATTTCGAGGTATTAGCGGACGCCCGAAAATTAGAAAATCAGGGCAGTCATGATAATATGCAGCATAGTCCAGTACTTGCAAAAAAGTTACTCGAATTCTGTGAATTATTACCATGTTGGAGCGCGATAATGGCACCGTATTTTGGATATAGATCAGAAACAGAATCAAGTGCGTCATTAGATGGTCTGTTTAATGACCTTAAAAATAGAATTATGAAACATACTGGCCTACCATTGCGATTAGATGAATTTCTACGCATTCACATTCCCACAACGGTAGGTAATATAAATCTAATTCAAGTAATTATTGTGAATGAAATCCAAGATGATGAAGAAGATAAAAATAAAATATCGAGGGAACATATATTTTTAAAAGAAAAAAATAAAGATCAAATAGAAGACATCCAAAATGAGAGGATGAAATAAAAGATGAGCTAAAAGATATGCAGAATGAAGATGTTGAAACTTGGCGTGGCTTAGAAGAGCAAAATATACCTTTAAAAAAAAGACAACGCAATTATTTATAAGCTGACCCAACGGTCAGATTATTAAACCAAAAGGGGCGATCTAAAGCTTCATTTATTGGCGATTTAACAGATGGTAAGGTGAATGACATTAAAAGTGTAAAATTTGCCACCGATTCTTTTATAAATACCTGTTCGTTTGATTCGATATACCAAATCTTATTTTGCGCGTTCGCCGATAGTAATGAACATGTCAGTTTATAGAAAGCAGCTAAAAAGATTTTCTGTTTTTTTAAATGATTGCGAATAATCTAAGGGATGTTATCACTGTTCAGACTTACAGAAAGCGCGGAAAAATTTTAATTAACCTCTTAAAAGGTAACATTACTCAAATTAACAGATACAAGTACGAATTTCGAGGACTCGTCAACTTTATTCCTCCAGTAAATAAAGATCCAAATGCTATTGGACACTTCAGAAATATCGATTTCCAGTGAATGTTACGATGATCTGATTATAAGTACACAAAGAGTAAAATCATCAACAGCATATACTGCTCAGTATCTTTACACATTGTAAATACTTGTGTTAAGATTATTCTACTTTCGTTTTTATGTTATAGATTTATCTATAGCATTAATTTTTAATATCATCAGTATGTTTGTAATTGTATGTATTGCCTTCACTTTTAAGAACAATCAATATTATCAAAAAAATGATTATTTCTTTATACCTTACCTGAGAAATTATCTTTCAAATTTTATTAAATACTACCTATCTTTTTCTGTAACTTCCAAATTTATCGCGTTTTATAGAGTGTTGAAAATATTACATTTTCAATTATGACATACAGGGTGTTTCATTAAGGATAGCAAGCTCTGATGGTTAAAAGTATGTTAATGTTGCAATACATTACTAAACACTCTGTGCAAATCGGTAAATTTAAAAGTGTACAAACGGATATAATTTCATATGTATACCAAATACAATTTTAGTCAACCATTTTTACAGAATTATACGTTTTAAAAAGATATGATCGTTTCGAAGATGTAATATTTTGTGAGAAAACAATAAAATAATATTTATCTTTAACTTTATTACTTTGGAACAACACAACCTCTACCCTTTTATAAACTACATTCTGTAACTGTTACAAAAACATAGTCATATGCGAGGTGTTCCGTTCAAAATAACTCAATTGTGCCCCATCTTGCATTCATGCAACACTCTATATATTGAGAAATAATTTTGAAGTATGCGTAAGTTCATTTTAAACAATTTCTACTTGAGACATTTTCTTATAAAGTTAGAAATATAGACGCTATAAAATAATGCGCTTTTATTGGGATCACGTCTTCAGTCCCCAAAAGTTTATTCACTATTGTTCATCCCCTAATTGAAAAAAATAAAAATAAAAGTATGCACAAACGTGCACAAACGTGCACAAACGTTTACACTTTTTACAAGGCAAAGTCTCCAGCCCCACCCATTAGTTCTCTACGAAGGGGGTGAGCACAAACGAAATTTTAGCGGGTTCAAACGTGCACAAACTAAGATCAAACGATTAAGCTTAATTTAAGGTCGAAATTCAAAGTAGGAGGGGCTGACTAGTCTCCACCCCCCCCCCCCCTCCCCCGCCCTATTAGATTTCAATTAAGGGGGTGAACACAGACGAAATACAAACGTGCACAAACAAAGCACAAACGATTAAGTGTAATTTCAAGTTAAAATTGAAAACGGGGGCTTCTTCCATGTCTCCAATCCCCAATTGTTTTTAGCAATAACTGATCCCCTAATTGGGTACAAACGAAATAAACTTGTGCAACGTACACAAGCGCAGTACAAACGATTCAACGTATTTTGGCGGCATGGACCTCCATTACAAACCCAAAAAAAATTATTTTAATATTAAATATAATTAATATTTGTTGTTGATCTACAATATGTATACAGATATTTATCATCTTTAATATCAGTGAATTTCCTTATCCACCAAAGTTATTAATGATTTTACCGTTATATTTTCACCTTTTCTCTTTTGTTCGCAATATTCTCATGTTTATACAGCGACTCTTCTTACATTTGATATACTTTTGTTAAGACCTTCCTTGTAATCCTTTACGAAATATCCACATTAATCTAAGAAAAGAACTGGTAGAGGCGATGACCAGACCGTGTTATGCGCATTTTTTATTGTGCCCTTACGATTGTAACATTCGCTTTTTCTTAAAGTGCTTGTCGATTAAAAATCTTTTTTTTTTTATTTGACACCCATATACAATATTCAATATTTTACCTACGGTACTAGCAATTTCATCTTTTCTAATGTTTTTCTGAGTATTTCTAATGTCACTATTTCCTTCCCAGCATATTTCTAACAAACTACATATTGTCTTGCACTGTTAAATATCATATTTTGGAATCGCTAGTTTATAATTGTTCCGGAAATTTTCTAATAAACTGAAAACGCAAAAGTGTATTCGGCTTTAATGACAATTCAATTCCTGTAGCATTTATTAGGAATTATATATACCTATTGATTATATTCTAATTACATTATTGGAATCACATTAAATCCGTCCTCTATTAATCACATATACATTTCGAATTAGGTAAACTATTTTCTTATACTTGAAATTGCCGAATTATTGCAAACAAAGAAGGAACACTATTGCTCTTACCAAAATATGTCGACAGTAAGAAACTAATTTCATAATTAATCTAATTACACTTGTGGTTTATGAAAATTTCATATATGTACTCGTATATATAATATAAAACCAAGTAAGACCTATTATACGCAACAAGCAGCCGGTACTTATAATTATTAATCACCATTTTCACATACATGGTTACAATGACATGATAGTCTTTATCCGTTAATCACTATTCCATATACTTTTGTAAAAATCAACGCTTTTCTTTTACAGACACTTGTAATGTATGTAAATATATGTAAAATACTTAGAGCGGTACTGCCTTGCCACTTTAGGTGTATATTTTCCATGCCACACCCCACATGCCTTGCGCAAGTACCTCAATTTAAGAGCCTATAACGTAGGGCGTTTTTCTTCCTTCACCACTCGCGGTCAGAAAAGCTAAATACACACATAACTTCTAACCTCAGAACGACACAGATATACAATTTCACGAGCAGAATTAATATAAACGCTAATCTGTTTTTGAAACTTACCAATTTCACCTACCATAGTTTTCAATTTACCCAAAATTTCAAACAGCTTTAGTTTGGTGTAGATATGTAGATGATACTTTTGCTATTTGGAACATGGGTATAGAGCACTAGATGAAAACTAATAAAAGGTTACCTTTTTTTCAATTTTATTAGATACTACCTATCTTTTCAGTAACTTCCAAATTTATCGCGTTGTAGAGTGTCGAAAACATTACATTTTGAATTATAACATACAGGGTGTTTAATTAAAAATAGCGAGGTTCAAAGTATGTCAATGTTGCAATACATTATTAAACACTCTATGCAAATCGATAAATGTCAAAGTGTACAGAAGGATATACTTTCATGAGTATACTAAATATAATTTTAATCAATCATTTTACAGAATTATACGTTTTAAAAGACATGATCCTTTCGAGAATGTAATATTTTGTGAGAAAACAATAAAATAATATTTAACTTTATTACTTTGGAACAACACAACCTCTACCCTTTTACAAACTATATTTTGTAACTATTACAAAAACATAGTCATATACGAGGAGTTTCGTTTAAAATAACTAAGTTGTGCCCCGCTTAACATTTATGCAACACCGTATATATTGAGAAACAATTTTGAAGTATGCGTAAATTTATTTTAAACAATTTCTCCTTGAGACATTTTCTTATAAAGTTAGAAATATAGGCGCTATAAAATAATGCGATTTTATTGGGATCTTCAGCCCCCAAAAGTTTTTTCGCTATTGTTCATCTCCTAATGGAAAACAATAAAAATAGAAGTATGCAGAAACGAAGCGCAAATGTGCACAAACGTTTACACTTTTTACAAGGCAAAGTCTCCAGCCCCACCCATTAGTTCTCTACAAAGGTGGTGAGTACAAACGAAATTTTAGCGGGTTCAAACGTGCACAAACTAAGATCAAACGATTAAGCTTAATTTAAGGTCGAAATTCAAAGTAGGAGGGGCTGACTAGTCTCCACCCCCTCCCCGCCCTATTAGATTTCAATTAAGGGTGAACACAGACGAAATACAAACGTGCACAAACAAAGCACAAACGATTAAGTGTAATTTCAAGTTAAAATTGAAAACGGGGGGGGGGCTTCTTCCATGTCTCCAATCCCCAATTGTTTTTTAGCAATAACTGATCCCCTAATTGGGTACAAACGAAATAAACTTGTGCAACGTACACAAGCGCAGTACAAACGATTCAACGTATTTTGGCGGCATGGACCTCCATTACAAACCCAAAAAAAAATTATTTTAATATTAAATATAATTAATAATTGTTGTTGATCTACAATATGTATACAGATATTTATCATCTTTAATATCAGTGAATTTCCTTATCCACCAAAGTTATTAATGATTTTACCGTTATATTTTCACCTTTTCTCTTTTGTTCGCAATATTCTCATGTTTATACAGCGACTCTTCTTACATTTGATATACTTTTGTTAAGACCTTCCTTGTAATCCTTTACGAAATATCCACATTAATCTAAGAAAAGAACTGGTAGAGGCGATGACCAGACCGTGTTATGCGCATTTTTTATTGTGCCCTTACGATTGTAACATTCGCTTTTTCTTAAAGTGCTTGTCGATTAAAAATCTTTTTTTTTTTATTTGACACCCATATACAATATTCAATATTTTACCTACGGTACTAGCAATTTCATCTTTTCTAATGTTTTTCTGAGTATTTCTAATGTCACTATTTCCTTCCCAGCATATTTCTAACAAACTACATATTGTCTTGCACTGTTAAATATCATATTTTGGAATCGCTAGTTTATAATTGTTCCGGAAATTTTCTAATAAACTGAAAACGCAAAAGTGTATTCGGCTTTAATGACAATTCAATTCCTGTAGCATTTATTAGGAATTATATATACCTATTGATTATATTCTAATTACATTATTGGAATCACATTAAATCCGTCCTCTATTAATCACATATACATTTCGAATTAGGTAAACTATTTTCTTATACTTGAAATTGCCGAATTATTGCAAACAAAGAAGGAACACTATTGCTCTTACCAAAATATGTCGACAGTAAGAAACTAATTTCATAATTAATCTAATTACACTTGTGGTTTATGAAAATTTCATATATGTACTCGTATATATAATATAAAACCAAGTAAGACCTATTATACGCAACAAGCAGCCGGTACTTATAATTATTAATCACCATTTTCACATACATGGTTACAATGACATGATAGTCTTTATCCGTTAATCACTATTCCATATACTTTTGTAAAATCAACGCTTTTCTTTTACAGACACTTGTAATGTATGTAAATATATGTAAAATACTTAGAGCGGTACTGCCTTGCCACTTTAGGTGTATATTTTCCATGCCACACCCCACATGCCTTGCGCAAGTACCTCAATTTAAGAGCCTATAACGTAGGGCGTTTTTCTTCCTTCACCACTCGCGGTCAGAAAAGCTAAATACACACATAACTTCTAACCTCAGAACGACACAGATATACAATTTCACGAGCAGAATTAATATAAACGCTAATCTGTTTTTGAAACTTACCAATTTCACCTACCATAGTTTTCAATTTACCCAAAAATTTCAAACAGCTTTAGTTTGGTGTAGATATGTAGATGATACTTTTGCTATTTGGAACATGGGTATAGAGCACTAGATGAAAACTAATAAAAGGTTACCTTTTTTAAACATACTAATACCTAAAACTAATAATTTTTTTTCTTCCGTTGAGGTTTGCGAAAAACCAACACACACCAATACGTATTCTCATAAATTTATCGAACAATCATCCACGTCAAAGGAGTTGGGCAATTAAACTTTTAGTCGATCTAGTTAAACAAATTTATGATCATAAATTTTTGGAAGATGAACTCAACCATTTGCAAACATCATTGTAAGGTAATGGAGTCATAATGTTATTGCACCTTTTTATATCAATAAAGAAAAAATAGTGCTTAAAGCTGGTACTGCTTTTCTTCCTTTCCTATCTGACGTTACAGATGGAATAGAAGATACCGTAGTTGGTCATGGTAGAAAGATTTAAGGACACCTACAGGTGTTGCAATCTATTGTCAGCTTCCAGAATGTATACGTTGACTTGTTCTTGTGAAACAGTATACATTTGAACAAGACATAATTATTATTATGAACAAATAAGTTCAAAAGTAAATATGTTATTATAGGACAAAATGTACGTCGAGTGGCGCTTGTATCTCGATAGCTCAGTTGGTTAGAGCGCTACTCTAGCAAAACAGATGTAAAACAGATTCAAATCCTACTCGAGGTAAACTTTTTATTTATGTATTAAAAAAATTAAAAATACTTTTTAACAAGACATACAACATACAGGATATTGTGGATTGAGCCCACCCCACCAGAGAAGCCTGCAGTAACTGAGTACTCCTTAAATAATTTAAACCAGAACACTGAATTTGATAATCTGCAAGTTCTATCAAGGTGCACTTACTATTATGTTCATTTTAGAAGCTATTGGGGTATATAAACACCAGAAAGACAATCTCCAATTAAATGTGTTTTGGCGTCTTGCAATTAAAATAAGCCAATAATACGATATGATTTTAATTTTTGGTATATCTAGGGTTTTTGCTGTGTTTTTTGTCGAAGTAAATGCTTTACCAATTAAGTATTTTATCATAACATTGCAACGATTTAACATACAGTTAAACATAGGGTACCCGTATAATTTTATTAAGGCACAGGTACCCGTTTCGGCCTCTGAAACCTATGGAAGATATCCTTTCGTGTCTTAGAAAAACTGCACAAAAACTTACACAGATTTTAATTTTCCTATTTCTAAATATATTTAAAAAAAGGATAAGCTTAAAAACGTCAAAATCCAAGTTGGCGACACAAAAATTTAATTCTGAAAAAACTAAAACAAATACACTAATATTAATGCAAAAATGTACTGTTTGATATAATGATGCACAACTGGGCCCTTGTACAGTTGTACGTGTAGATGTAATTTAAGGGATGTACATTTTTAAACTAACTTTAATTATTTTAACTACATCAGTAATTCTGTTTAACAATTACTCACAATTGACTTCCAAATAACGTTTTACATAACTTGATTGAATTAACTATACATACTATCATTGTCTAACTAACTTTACTATTTAAGATTGTCTATCTAACTATTGCTCTAAATAACTAGTACTAATCCTTTTCTTTTTATAACATTTAACGTAACCTACTTACTTGCTTACCGAAGGTTACTTATTTGCAATTTATTGACACATATTACTTCTAATGCTAATTCAGCATTGTGTACACATTCAGTTGGCCTTCTTTTACGTTTAATAAATAATATTGCAATTATTTTATTATATTTAAATTCTAATCCAAAAAGGACATATCATCTCCCATCCAGGTGAGAAAATTTTTACATAAATTTTGAAAATTGAAAAACTAACTATGTATATAAAAAAAATTACTTTACCTAAACATAAATACAATACCATAAACTAAGATAAACAATAAGTAAAAAATAAATTGATAAGTTTACAGAGAGACAAAACACCACAACAAAAATAAATAAATAGGTGAGTATAATTTTTTACAGAAATACACTTTTAAAGTCATTTCCACGCAATTTATTGTTACTATTAAATTTACAGCTGAGAATGTAAGTTTACCTCACACACACAAATCTGCTTATAGCCTACTTGACACTTTTCATTCATAAAAATTGTATAGTATATCTTTATGAACTATCATCGACCTTTCAAAATTACTAATTCTACAATTTGGCGGATGATTTATTTCCTCAACTACATATTGACCAATATAAACTGCATCTAATTTTTTTTTGCTATTTTCCTTAGTTAAAATAACTTTTTGTCCTATTTTTATATCTAAAGGTCTTATATTTTTATCATATTTATTTTTCCTTTTTGTTTTTCATCTAATAGTTTAGCTGCCTTTTCATGACAATACATAAGTCTACGCTACATTTCGCAATGTAGTCGTCAAAGTTACAAAACTGGTTCATAGACAGCACTCTAATTCTATTGATAAACGCGGACTTTTATTAGTAACACCATGACGTAATGTACTGTAAACAAAACAAAAATATTTAATAAATTATCCCAATCATTATTTTTTAGAAAATTTGTAAAAAATGTTACTAGTGCTAAATGAGATTTTTATTTGACCCTAATGTTTGATGATGATATGGTGTGGATCTTTTATGTATAAGGTCCCATAATTTCACGACTTAACTTAAAAGTTCGGACATAAATTCTGATCCTAAATCAGTAAGTCACACACGAGGATTTCTGTACACTAAGATAATGTTTCCTACGAATGCTTTCGCCACTGTAAGAGTTGTTTTGTCTTTAATCGCGACCGCAATTAAGTATTTCGATAGTCACACTGAGCAACTAACATATATTTCGATCCATCTTCAGCGATTGGCAAGGGACTAACCAAATCCAATGTAACAATATCCAATATTTCTGGAGGTGTTGGAGTTATTTCCATTGGTAGTGTTTTGAAAATTTTGCTGGACCTGTCTTACAAGTTTTTACATAGTTTCTTATTTTTTTAGCCATATTTTTCAAAAATTATTTGCTTCTTAAACTTTTGTATAGTTTCTTCGATCCCATATGACCACCAAGTGATTTAGAATTGTGGTAACTTTCGATGAGTTTCATTTGGTCGTTTTCATCTTCTATTTTAATTTGCGCTGGGTGAATGAACATTTGTAGATTTTCTTCTTCTAGTATTTCATTTTCTGCTTTCTTAACTTCATTTACTTTAAAAAACTGAAACAATTCACATTTTTACATATTTTTAATTTAAGGACGTTACACTCTCCAACTATCCTTACGATGGTATGCAAAACCACTGCTAAAGTTGATTTGCCATTAGAAAAATGTACCCGTTGATGATCGATTATTTTCTTCTTAGATATAAACTTGATATCAAAACAATTTTCATAATTATCAGTTCTCACACTAGGAATTCTTATTACTTCGTACGAATCTAAACTTCTATTTTCACATTCCCATCAACTTCATAATTTTTTTCTTGTTCTTCTGGTACCCGTTTATTCATAACTTCCATATTTCTATCTTTTTCTGCAGCTTGTAATTCAATTTCCTTTTCTTCTTGTATTTGTCTTCTTACTCCAGCTCTTGTTACCACATTAACTTGTTCTACTTTTCCGGCTAACCCTTGTAATTGTTTTCGAATTTATTTCCAATCGAGATAAGGTATCCGCTACGACATTTTCATTTCCACGGATGTGCACGACTGCATAATTATAGTCTGCTAAAGCCATTCTGATTTTGTTGAGCACACGATGATCAGAATAAATATAAAATGTTTGTTGTACATATATGGACGAAATTGTTGAATTGCAAGATGAATTGCTATCAATTCGCGCTCCACCACAGGATGTTTTTATTCTGCCGATGTTAATGACTTACTTGCATAGTCGACAGTGCATTCCATAATATTCTTGATTTAGAGATGCATCAACAGATATTGCACTGGTAGCTGAATAAATGAGAAAATCCTGATCAAAATCAGGATATTTTAAAATTGAGTCACTCAGCTTTGAGTTGTTGAAACGATGTGTCACAATTGTCATCCCACAGAAATTTTGCATGTTTCTTCAACATTTTACGAAAAGGTTAATGTAAGATAAATTTTCGAAAATAGTTACGAAATACTATAAAACGTACTACTTGTTTGCAGGTTTGAAGCTTTGAATAATTTCCTATTACGAGATATTTGTCTTTATGTGTTCTAATTCCATATTCGCTTAAAGAAATGATACTTCTTTTTAAAAAAATTTACACTTTTTTGGATTTAATTTGATGTTGAACTTTCTCAATCTTTCAATAAATTGATATAAATTCTTCAGAGCATCGTTTACACTTTTTCCTGCACAAAAAAATATCATCAAAGTAGAAGTATGAGTACTCCACTTAAAACGATGTTGATTATTCTTTGAAAATTTGCAGGACTGTTCACCAAACCAAAATGAATTCGACGAAATTAAAATTGTCCTTTCGACGTCGAAAAACTTTTGATTCCACGAGATTCAACATGATAATAACCACTAGCACAATCAAGAATAGAAAAATATGTCCATTTTCCAAGGTCACTGAGGACTTCCGCTATTTTCGGAATTGAAAATTTTTCAGTGATGATATTTTCGTTAATATTTCTGAAATCTACGCACATTCTTCAAGTTTGTTTCCCGTCAGTTGATTTTTTTGGAGGAACTAAAAGTAATGTAGAATTATATAGACTGAAAGATTCTTCTATTACATCATTTTTAATAAGTTTGTCTGCTTGTTGATCCATTTCGTTTCGTTTCTTAGATTATATGGAATGTTGTAATATTTAGTGTGTACGGGCTCATTGTTTTTCATTCTTATTTTACGTTTGTAAAAATTATTGCACACTAACTGATATCCTTCCAAATTGAAAACCTCGGAATATTTCGCGCATGAATTTTTTAAAAGTTCTTTCACTTAATCAGGGATCTCACCTTTCCGTATTTACGTATTACACATATGGAGCACTTATGGAAATAATACTTTGACCAATAAACATACCCAGTTCCAATTCTTGTTGTTCAATTACTTTATCCGATTTATCATTCCAAAACAACGAATCAATTCTTTTCAAAACTTCGCATCTTGGAGGTATGATAATTTTGGATTTAGAGAATTTTTCGTAAATTGGAATTTCCATTGGATTTCACCCATTCACTTACAAAAGTACAAACTAACAAATTCGCTTGTAATTCCGTAACTTTCTAAAAAAACCTATATAAGCTATATATTATTGAAAAGCTTATAAAATAAGGATTTTAATGAAGTCAAAGCCAACTATGGTTTTCATTTAAAAAAAACTAAGTTTATGTGGCATCTCGACTATTGGGGAGCCAATTTAAAAATTGACTACTCCATTTGATTCTACGCTAAAAACTGTACAAAAAATGTCTTTACACTTTTTCCTGAATTTTTATCAACAGATGAGATATGGAACCCTATCGAAATTTGGAAAAATTCAATTATGGTCCCTGCATCAAAAATGAAAAAAGACAGTAAATTTTTGTTTTCGCTGTTTAATTTGTCTCAAAAAGTTGGCCTAATGCTACGTGAACAGTTTTGTTCTAACAGTAATAGTTACCGAGATACCCTGCAATCCCATCGAAATCGGTCCACCCTGTACAACTGGGTCCTTGTACGTGTACGTGTAGATGTAGTTTAAGAGATGTACATTTTTAAACAAC
Organism: Vesta saturnalis; assembly: GCA_036346205.1. Taxonomy (NCBI): domain Eukaryota; kingdom Metazoa; phylum Arthropoda; class Insecta; order Coleoptera; family Lampyridae; genus Vesta; species Vesta saturnalis. The sequence continues at coordinate 897,552 of JARFJB010002150.1, read as the reverse complement.
TAACTTTATTTAATTGAACTACATCAGTAATTCTGTTTAAGAATTACTCACAATTGACTTCCAAATAACTTGATTGAATTAACTATACATACTATCTTTACCTAACTAAATCTACCACTCATGATTGTCTATCTAACGCTCTAACGAACTAGTACTAATCGTATCCTTTTTATAACATTTAACGTTACCTAGTTACTTACCAAAGGTTACTTATTTGCAATTTATTGACTTCTAATTCAGCATTGTGTACATATTCAGTCGGCCTTCTTTTACGTTTAATAAATATAATTGTTTTATAAAAAAACTTCAACATGCAACTATTTTATTATATTTAAATTCTAATCTAAAAAGGGCATATCAATAATTTATAAAGGGTTTTAAACGTTCGACAAGAATAGCGGGTTTTCTTCTCTTTTTTTTCTACCACAATAATAACATCTGCTCTTCATAAGTATTGATTCTACCTTATTATCAGTTGTACCATCCATACCACAAAATTTCTCAAATACGATCTTTAATTGGACGGGGAAGCCTTGCTAATTCTTCTGCTTCAGTATGTGTAGACGAATTATTTCTGTGCAAAGCTTTTTGATAAAGTGTTGTCGTAAAGTGGATCTATCAGGATTATTTAACTTATACAGGGTGAAAGAGTTAATTCCAGTAACCCTTAGGCTTGAATAAAAGACGACCTTTGGCCATATTTTGGTACTTTTAGCGCAATCTTTTTTCTATCACAATCGGTTCAACCAATCAACCCTACCTCTTGTCTCATTGTACAGCGGCTTGCCCATCTCGACTCCAAGGCATTATCGTGGTGTACAATAGAGATTAGTAGCAGATTTTTCTTCACTAAAAATATTTGTTCTATTTAAAAATAAACTTAGCAATTTATTGTTGACAAAATATTTGCATATATAGTAGTTCTTTGATTGATTGATTTAAATGAAAAGATTAAGTTATCATTTTTATGAACAATTTCTACATATTGAAGACGTGAGTGAAGGTAAGACTTGATTACATTTAAAACTAGTACACGTATACCGTAGTGGGATAACTTATGGAATAAGATTTCATGATCAATCATATCAAATGCCTTTGACAAGCAGTATACATTTTGTCGTTCAAATTACTCATAACGAGATTTATAATGCTAAGTGATGCAGTATATGTGGATTTACCTGCAATAAATCCATGTTGCTCCACGCTAATGCATTTGTTTGCCTCAAAATAATCTATAATGCCACTTTTTTATGCCTTCTGGAATACTTTAGAAATCGGCGATAAAGCTATAGGACGGTAATTAACAACGTTAAGTGGTTCAGATATTAAAAATGACACAGCTCTGATAATATTTTGAGGTATTTCATCATGTCCTGTAGTGGATCTATTTTTTAAGGTAGAGATAAGGATTCTATTTCTTGTCGTGCTGTAGGAGTAAGGAACAGAGACGACCCTTTATTCGGAGGAAGTTTTGAATAAAGTAGAATCAGCTTTGCCAGTGTAATAATTCGGAAAGTCGTCACTGATATTTTCCTCGTCAGAAATGTTTTGTTGTGTTTTAGAATCTTTTTTCTACGTTCCAAACTCTCGTCATCAGAATCTGAAGGTCACTTATCAAATGAGCTATTATCGTTTTTGGTTTTGCTTGTGATTATCATACCTGACAAGGTGTATTAGTTTATTTCCGAAGCTACAACGTGGTCTCTCTAACATTACATTCCAGAAATCAAAAGTATGATTTACAAATATAAATATATTTTTGGTAATATCAAACAAACCAAAATCATCAAAAAGAATTTTGAAAAATCGTAGCACTGATTTTACTTGTGCACCAAACGTTTCTGAAACTCTTAATAAACTTTACTGTTAATTTTCAAACCCAAATAGCCAAAAAAAATTTCAATGCATACCTTACAAGAAGGCTCCTGCAAAATTAACAACGTTAAAAAAAATCTAGCCATCCGTATCTGTTCAATGGGTGGGAACAGCGTATAACTAGTAAATAACGGTAGGCATCAGTGCACCGTTTTATATTAACGTATCGGATCACAATCTGGTAAGGTACTCAATCGGAAAGGTTCATGAAAATGTAGCCCGCGTTGAAAAATGTGACAAGGAATGGCGTCGGTCTCATAGTACAGCACACCGGTACTGCAGGGTTTCATTGACAGATTTTTTATGATTTTACTAGATCTTTCAGTGGTATGTCAAGTTTTCAGCTATAAAAACTGTTGTCAGATTCTCAATTTTGCACTTACATTAAAATTTTATTAGATTTTTTAGATTTGTTTTCTACTGAAGCATTTTTCATTGTTAGTCGTTGTCTGTTAGTGGATATTGTAAAAATATCATTTTCAGGGTGGTTTAATAATGTTCAATTTGTTAAAGATCTATTTAATCCTTAATATAATACACTTAAATTCTACAGTGAGTTTCCAAATACGTTTGACTGACTTTGCGTTTTCATATGTCAAATATACTTGACAACTAGTTATCTTTTTTAAACTGTTAATATTTACTGACGACGATAACTTTAATTACATGGTTATAAAAGAAAACGTACGGTAAAGACGCCCATATTGAACCGGTTACCAAATTGAAACACTAGGTTTTTGTACACTTCTGTACATCTATCCATAAAACTCTGAAAGAATACCAGTACCGGATTACGGCTACGTATCTAGTGAAACCTTCGTGAGATAGCTACAATACCTTGTCGATGTGGTAAAGTCCATAAAGAAGAAAAAGGTTGTACTACTTCTACCCTCCACCCATTGCTATCTTAAGGGTTCGCAAAAGTGTAATAATTCTGCTGCAATTAGCGGACCATACGACACACCGCCTACAACCGTTAGACCGCTCATTTTTCAAGTCACTCGAAGTTCATTACACAAAAGCAATGGAGAGACGTTTAAGATTCAATGAAGGATACTGGAGAGTATTTACAATAGAAAATGCTGTGAATACATAAGTTATTCAGGTATCTAGCTTCGCTTCATTCAAAGCTATTCAGAGTAAAAGTGCTTCAACTGTTAACAGTGCAAACCAAGTTGGAAACAACATTGATGAAAAGCACACATATCAAGAAAGAAGTAGCGACGATAAAAATGGAAACATGCCAGAGGTTGCATTTTTTGTGAAGACTGGAGATTGTTTCGCAAGTACTAGTTCAGTGTCATCGCCTTCGTCAGCTTCGTCTGTAAGTTAAAAATCCCTTTATCTAGTAAGTAGAGCGTAATGTGTGCAGCCGCTTTATAAAATAAGCAAAGGGTGCTTTGGAAAAATGCGATATAAAGCAATGCCACATTTCAGTTTGACAGTTAATTTGTTTATAAGTTGACATACTTCATATTGTTTAGTGAATACTCATATACATGCTTACAAATGAAGAGAAATATGATATTCTCAGATGTTTCATCGAATGTGATAGAAACTGTAGACATTTAAAAGGATATCCAGAGTGACTCCAGACAAATAAAAATATGTTCCCAAAGTTAGAATCAAACTTAAAAAATTTTGCCTCTTTCGTGAAACCACGCACAAAATACTATAATTAACCGGAACGTGAAATTAATGAAATTAATGTAATTGGCTGTATTATCGCCAATTCTAAATGTTCTCTGTTAAAACTGCATTGGGCGTAAATAAGTAACAAACAGGCAAAATATTAAAAAAATATATAAGTATAAACCATACAAGTTTAAGACCTTCTCCCAACTTTCCGGTCCCCGATTCCCCCAACCAACACCCAAAGCCCCAACCTATTCTTGCGTAATCCGCAATGTTGACCAGGATATTACACAGGATGAAATCCTTTCGGCCATAAACCTTCCCAAACTTACCTGGGCGATCAGAATTATAGCGAAAGCTACTAATCAGCCATCCTCCTTGTTCCGATTAATCACACCAGATCCCTCCACCGTTGAATCCCTGCTCGCCCGGGGTGTCACCATGTTCGGGCGACATTACCGGTGCGAGCCGTCCCATATCCCTCCGCCCCTTCCTAAATACTGTTCAACCTGCACGCAGGTTGGACATAAGGCGGAAGAATGTCCTTCCCGCCCCATTGTGTGTCCCTCTGTGGGGATACACATAGATCCCGATCCTGTCCTGCTCCTACACCCAGGTGCAACAATTGTAACGGTCCACACCCATCCTACTCCTACGATTGCCCCAAACCCCGGGAACCACCCGCTACCCTTTCCCAAACCGCTCCATTGATCATTGCGCCCCGCGCCCCCTCATCCTCAGAATCCGACGACTCCAACTCCCAATTCCTTACCATTAAAAAGTTCATCCAAACCCTCACCTTATCCCTTCTCGGTCTCTTCCCTGATCGTAGAAAAGAGATCATTAAAATTCTCGACAACCAAACCAAGACCTTCTTCCGCAGACGGACAACCGCCTCGTTTACAGGTGCGTTCGTAAGCGTTGGCTGTCCCGTCATTCCTTAAAATCCGAGAATCTCTACTATCTCCCTTACTTAAAAATACGTGCAATGGACCTTATAATAGGTACTGTAAATGCCAACGGAGTGCGTCGGAAACGCACTCTTCTTAAGAATCTGATCGCAACCGAAAAAATCCAAATTCTCGCCATAACTGAAACCAAATTATCTGATAGGTGTGCTATCCATTTTTCGAAATATCATACACTCCTTAAAAACAGTATCATACAGGGAACCCGAGGCACAGCGTTACTAATTAGCGACACATTCCCCACAACTCGTTTTGAATTACCTCAGCATCTACAATACTACGAATGCGTAGCAGCCACAGTTCATTTTCCTCAACCTATAATATTCTTTTCATATTACAATCCGCCATCCGAGCCAGTAGCAATAGACCTTATAGAATTCATTGCCAGTCTTCCCAATGCGGTCATTATGGGAGATTTCAACGCGCGCCACACACAATTCGTTGACACTGCCACCAACGCCAACGGTAGAACCCTGTCCGACTTACTTCTCAGCCTTCTAGATCTAACCTCTGTTATCACGGAGGCGGTCGCGTCGGCAGTCCCCTTCAGAAACATAAACATCTCCCGAAAGCCTCTTCCCCAACGAATTGTCAACTGGATCAAAGAAAAGAGGCGCGTTTACCGCCAATTTCTGCGATCCAGGGATCCCACACTCAAAACCGAATACAACCGTCTAAATGCTAAAATCCGCAGAGAAATCAACTCAGTTGCCCAAAAAAGATGGATCCATACCACATCCAACCTCGACTTCCGAAACGGCAAGCTCTTCTGGACCAAGTTTAATAGACTGACCAGAAGGAAAGCCACCCCCAAATCGCATTTAAACAATCCACAAGGCGTTCCGATAGCCACAAACCAAGGAATGGCCGACCTTTTCAAAACACACCTACAACACACGTTCACCTCCCCAAACGGCCCGTCCTTTGACGAGAACCTTAAAAACTAACTAGAACAGGACATGACTAACCTCCAAAACCGTACATTACCAGACCTTCAACTCGACGAGGACGACCCCTTCCTAGCCCCTATCACTCCCCAACAAACCCTCACACACTTCAAAAAAGGTCGAAACTCCGCACCAGGACACGACGGACTGAACAGACAAATACTGAGAAAACTACCACCCACAGCGATCACATTCCTCACCACTATCTACAATAGATGTATATCACTTGCACACTTCCCAACGGCCTGGAAATCGGCCTCTACAATCATGATTCCCAAACCCAAAGCAGACCTCACCAATCCGTCCTCATACAGATCAATTTCCCTTCTCAGTTGCCTAGGCTAGTGCTTCGAGCAGATCCTAGCCGCAAGGCTTAGGAATCATATCGAAAGCAACAACCTGCTACCTCACTCCCAATTTGGCTTCAGACCCCACAGAACCTGTCATGACCCTCTGTTGAAGCTGCTTACCGAGACCACCAGAGCACTCAACCATAAGCAATGCAATCTGGCTGTGTTCTTGGACATTAAGCAAGCTTTCGACAGGGTGTGGCATGCAGGCCTTATACACAAAATCCGTTTAATGGGAATTCCTGACCCCATTTCCAAACTGATACTTTCGTACCTTTCCGACAGGATAGTCAGAGTAAAAGTTGGAAATGCACATTCTAACCCCTTCACTCCGACAGCCGGCGTTCCGCAAGGATCTGCCTTCTCCTGAGGTCTCGATAGCACAGTTCGCCGATGACACTGCCTACTGGGCAGTTAGTCAGAGTAGCGCAACGGCCTCCACCCTCATCTCCAACATCCTACGGAACTTTTCCGACTGGGCTAACCGTTGGAGAGTCTCCGTAAACCCATCCAATACTAAAGCCATCCTATTTCGTCACCCCAACAACACTGCCAAAACAAACTTCTCAGTAAACTAAGTTACAATCGCATTACGCGACGAACAAGTAACACTGAAAGATGAAATCCAATATCTAGGGATAACATTTACCAGAACCCTAAACTGGTCTAAAGACCTACAACAAACCTTGGACCGCGTCCGCAAACGTGCCAATCTCCTCGGCGCCTTAAACGGCACCTTCGGAAGTTGCCATCCTAATACCCTACAGCACACCTATAAAACATTCATTAGACCAGCAATAGATTACCGAGCTCCATTGTACGTCACCCTAAACCACGACTCCCTTAAAAAAATAGCCTCTTGTGAACGCCGAATTCTGCGCAAGATACATAATCTAGACCCCAGATTTCCAAACGACCTTACCATTCAACACGCTAATATAGCCCCGATCACAGACCGTCTTAAAACCCTTCAAATCAATTTTACTCAACGCAGAATATTCGGCGACACAGTCTCTACCAACTAAATCCTATCGATTCCTTACACGATCAACCTCCGCAGAATCAGATTTAGCAAAAAACCAAAAAGAAAATTCAAACATCCCCCTTCTCTACTATTCCAGCTCATCGAAAACCTACCCGAGGAATTCGATAACTCTCATCACTCCTAAAATCCCAACTCCTCAAAGGAAAAAATGATAACGACCACAGCAATGGACCAGGCTAAGCGATGGATCAACAGACAAACACCACATCACCTACACTAACACACACACAAACACAACCTTTGCACTCAATTAATGAATTAAAATAATGTAAAACAAAACAAAAAAAATTTTTTTTTCAAGCATACACACCACAATTACACATAAGCGAACTAACACTATTAACAAAACGAAGGGCTGAAGAGGAGAATATCTTGAGCAGCTCACTAATAAGCATAAGTAAGAAAAAAAAGTAGGAACTAACAATACTAAAAAAAAAAAAAAAAGTTTAAGAAAATTCATGACCATCATCCCGGTGATGAGGTAAGACACATTCAATTTTGAAATTGGCATATTGAAACCTGCGGGGCAGAGCCAAATTTCCATTGAAGGACTATTTAATAGACAATAACAGGTATTGGTCAGCCGGAAATACCCATAATACGATTCCAATACAGCATCAGAGGCGATTTGGAATTAATATTTGGTGTGGTATTTTATGAAAATAATTTAACTTCACAACCGTATAATCAAATTTTAAGGGAAGTCGTGGGCACGTTTATTGAAAACACCCCCCTAGGTAACCTTAGTAAATTTATTATTAACAAGAGGGTACTCTTGCACATTATGCGTTAACTGTGCGAAATTATATGGACACTGATTTTGAAAATAGGCACACATGTCCCATTCCTTGGTCCCCATGATCCTCTAACCTCACATCACCAGACATTTTCTTATGGGGGTTTTTAGAAACTGAAATTTACCAGGGACAGTCTAAAATATTGGAAAAATTACGGGAAACTGTTCGAGCAGCATTTAGGAAAATATCTAGGATCCATTTAATCAATACTTTAAGAAGTGTAAAAAAAAGATGCTAGCTGTGCAGAAATTTGAACGGTTTCCAATCTGAACACATGTTGAACTAAAATAAGTTTTAAAATAAGTACCCCTGGATATAATCTTTTTTTATTTTTTTGTAAATAAATAAATCTAGCTCTCTACATTCCATTAAATGTGCTTTTGTTTTCAAGTGCAATTGTTACATAGTGTTTAAATAATAATACAACTAGCTATAAATATTATTAGGTTTTTATATTCTTCTATCAAGAAATACTGAAAAGCCGTATTGTCTTTATGTTTTTATATCTTCCATTTTTTGTGTTATAAGACCGTTGCAGATTGTAAATAATGAAAACCCGCTTTACATATAAATATATTAACTAAAAGTCAACATTCAAAAACGTTAAATACAAATCGCAAGTTTACGGCTCCTATTAAAAATAGATATGCCTTATGTTATATTCTTAAAAAGCTTCAAAAATATGTAACTTTTTTCCGCGGTCAACTATGGTTTCCATTTTAGTTTTCATGTTCTTAATCTAAGTAAAAAGTGTTCTGAAAATGTTTTTCAACCTAGAAAAAATATTGATGAATAAGGAAGTTACGGTAATGGGCGCAACCTGCACCAATTTGGGAGACGCCGTACAATTTTGTAAATTTACCGATTGTTCAACGAAACTTGGAATATCAACTTTGACAAACACAATTATAATAACAAGGCGTTCATTTCTTTTTCCTCACAGTAAAGAAAGAGAAAGCATAATATACTACTACATATAAAAACAACGTTGATTTTGATATACTTTTATAGTTGTACGCGAATGGACTGTAATTTCTAACGAAATAATTTCTAAAATATAAAAATGGAAATGTACTTACTTCTCTGTTGTAGCACTAAGCTTTAGTTTATGTAAAAGGACAGGAAACAGAGGATTATTAGAAACTATCACTTAAACCCTTAACCATTAAGATTCCCTTCGATCTCTTAGTATCTCACGTATCACTTTCTCTCTCCCTTTCGCGCGCAATGCTTTGACAAGTTTTAACTAGAGTGGGGACATAAATAGAAACGGTAAAATTTTAATTTAATGAAACTGAGCGTATTCTAAACTTTTTCCCCTCGCTTGAAAGGTACTTTCAAACGACACTATATTACCCTGTTCACGCACTTATACTGTACGTAAATAAAACAAATAGAAAATGTGATAGAATATATTCACAAGTTAATCACAGCTAAACTAAGTAATATGCAATTTCATGCAACCCACAGAACAAAAAAAGAAAGAAAAAGAAATGTAATTTGAGATGAATTATTATTGAGCCGGTAAAGGACAGATTTTCACAACAGGGAGTTTAAAAATTCCGTGTTTTGTCTTAACCGTCACAACGCTTACAATCCTATCCTTGCCAGGAAATGTTCCTTCCACATGACCTGATGGCGATTTTAGAACAGGAGTATTGTGTTGTTTTACTATTACAACATTTCCTTTCTCAATGGGTGGGCTAGTGGTATTCCAATCTGGTCGAATTTGGAGGCTAGTGAGGTACTCTAAGTGCCAACGGTGCCAAAAATCTTGTACCATTTTATCAATTAACTTATATCTATCAAGTCGATTTAAAGGAACTTTAAATAAATCTGGAATAAGCAATGTTTCTAATGGAGTTAGGTTTAAAAAATACGCAGGAGTCATAGCCAGAAAAGGTTTTAAAGCTTGCAGAAAGCTAGCTGTACTCAAATCTGGGAAAGGCGCTAAATGAAGACCCTTAGTGATAAGGCATATGAACAAGCATATGTAAGCTTTTCTGCTCCTTAAACCCCTTCCACGGCATATGGTAATATAATACGGACGGGCGAAGTCTAAACCAGTATGGAGAAATGCTTTAGCTTCTTGAACTCTATCTGCTGCCATTAGTGGATAACTTAGTTTAGGTCTATTTCAAAAACATAAATTGCAACATTGTAACCTATTACGAACTACCATCCAGAATCCAATAACGCTGTCGAAATAAACTGAGTACTAGATTAGGTCCAGTATGTAATCTCGTTGGTGGTAATAGTCTATAACATTTCTACGAAATGGTCCTTTTTTGGAAATAATATGGGAGGTTGCTGGTTAAAACTCAGATGAGGACTTCCCAACCTTCCGCCAACTCTTAAAATGCCATTGTCTATAAATGGACTTAATTGTGTCAATGAAGAAGAGCATTGTTTCCCCATTTTTAAAGCGTGAATGTCATCTGAAAAGTATTTTGACTGTACAATTTTGATTAATATTTCTTCAGACTTAGCTAAGTCAAAAACTGCTATGAGTTTATTTCTAGGAAGCAATCTACTAAATCTTAGTACATAAACTACTGTACGTAATAGTTTTGTCCAAGAGGACATCGTTTGTATTAAAAGATAAAAGGGATTAGGATTATCACCAACAACGTTTATAGTTACAATTTTTTCTTCCAACCTCGTAGAAGAGCTGTCGCTGAAAGGTAGGGTTGGCTCCCGCTGATCGAGGAGAATCGAGGCTGGACCAGATAACCAAAATTCATTTTTTAAAAACGGAAGTGGTGTTATACTTCTAGAAAGACAATCCGCTATATTTTCTTTACCATTTATGTGATACCATGACGAATTCCTGTATTTTGGCTACGCGATTCCCTAAAAAAGTTTTCCAAGGACTGTTAATCCAGTTAATTACTACAGTAGAATCAGAAAACTCGTAAATACTATCAATTACAAGGCGAAATTTCCAAGTATTTCAAACAAAATCGATCATTTTGGCTAGTAGATGTGCAGCGCATAACTACAAATGAAGAATAGATACTATTTTTAATGGCGATACCTTGGACTTTGCAAGGACTAATGAGACGTGAACTTCACCCAATGTAACCGTTTTCAAATACAAACCGTTCCATATGTCTTTTCGGAAGGATCTGCAAATCCTGTATGAGTAACTAGTGAATTGGGAAAAAGAGACAAATGGTGAGGAACTTGAAAAATAGCTAAAGGAGGCAGCTCCGGTTGAAATTTGGACCACTTTTCAGTTATTTCTAAAGGAGGTTTAGAATCCCATTCTATGCGTGCTAACCATAACTATTTCATTAATAATTAGGCGTATAAGATTACAGGAGCTACTAAACCAAGCGGATCAAAAATAGGATCTATTTCCGATAATATTTTCCTTTTGATACAATTACCATCAATAACATCCACCATAAAAGATAAAATATCTCGTTGTAGCTGCCATTGCAACCATAACACCTTGAGAATACTATTATCGTCAAACAGAACAGTGTCCGACAACCGAAGTTCTTTGGAAATTATCTCTAGTAATTCGGAAGAATTTGTTAACCACTTAACCAATTGAAACTTGCCAGATTTGACCAAAACTACCATTTGATCATACAAAAATTCTGCATTTTCAATATTCGGCACAGAACTAACAAAATCCTCCATATACATATCAGTGAGTACCGTTTTGGACGCTATCGGGTAAGAATCAGCTTCATCGTGAGCAAGCGGACGAATTGTTCTAATAGCCAAAAAAGGAGAAGACTTTACCCCAAAAGCGACAAAATTTATATGGTACACTGGATAAAGCTTCCTTTGGAGATAATCTCCTCAGCAACCGTTGATACCGTCTATGTTCATCGCAAAGACCAGTATGGTGATAGATTTGACGTATGTCGGCGGTCATATCGATTTTAGAGAGTCGAAAGTTTAAAATCATTGTTACTACATCTGCTTGGAATTTTGGTCCCGTAAATAGAGCATCATTCAACTAAAGAGGTGTATCGGTTTTACAACTGGCGTCGAAAACATTTCTAAGAGGCGTACTACTACTGGTGGTATTTAAAACTGCATGGTGAGGTATGTAATGCCCAGGTAAATGAACTTCAGTTAAACAAGTTTTCGAAATATGATTTTGATTGATATAATCTTGCATAACATTGTTATAATCACTTCGCAAGGTTATTGACAATTCTAATTTTTATTGTAGTGACATCAATCGTCGTTTAGCAATGCAATAGGAATTACCAAGCCTAGACGAATCCATCTTGAAAGGTAAAGCTACAGAATATCCCCCATTATTGGAACGTTTACAAGTAGAAACAAAAAGATTTTCACAATCGACATCTCCAGGATTGATAATTTTCTCTACTTCCCAAAATTTTTCCAATAATTTGTGTACAGAGTTTTCCTTGCTATCTCTAACAGCTATGTAAAAAACTGTTTTATTATTGATAGAGTTTTGAATGGGAACGGAACCCATAACTATATAACCTAAATCAGTTTCGAGTGCAATTGACGTACTTTATCATTACCCAATATTCTACTAAACATGTCCGTCCCAAGTATTCCATCTATTTGGCCAGGTTGAAAAAAAGTTTGATCAGCTAAAGATAAATTAGAAAGATGAACCATTTGCTCTGGACAAATTTTAGAAGTTGGCAATGAGCCACAAACTTTATCTACTATTAACGCTTCTATATGATGCGCGTTCTGGGGATTTATGCGAGAAATAATTTCCAAATTTATTTTGCCCCGTACTCTATTGGCGATAGAACCTAATCCCAACACACTCGCATTCAATTGTTCAAAAAACAATTTTAAGCGTTTACAACAACTACTAGTAGTAAGATTAGATTGACTTGCGGAACCGACCAAAAATCTAACCATATGCAATTTTTTGATCTATCGAGTACATTAACGATCGCTGTTGATAGCAATGACAGTGTGTTAAAATTGTTATAAGTACTACAAAAGGAATGTGTTCTAATATTTGCTATATTATTGTCACCAGACTCAACCTGATTCTCAAAGAACTATCGTCACCAGCTGTATTATCTTTTGGGGTGAGCATCTTATTAAAATGTAAAAGAGAATGATGTCGACGATAGCATGTGGAGCAATTAATTCTTGATTTGCAATTAATTATTTTGTGAGGAGATAAACAATTTAAACGTAATCTGTTTCGTTTGACAATATTATATCTATCGCTCGAGTCTAAACTAAGGAATTGGGGACACTGATATAAATTAAATGAACACCTGCTTTGCAAACAATACAATTAATTTTTACCTCACGAGATTGATTTACGACAAATGAATGCGTAACTTTTGATTTAATAGCATCACTATTCAGCATATTAAAAGGTTTAATACCACTTGTACTCGAATTATTTTTACAAGAATACTCCAAAATCTTGATTTGTGATTTAACAAAATTTATTATTTCTAAATAAGCAGGACTATCCGATTTCTGTCCAATTAATTCAAAGGATCTAAGTAGTGCAAGAATCTAATTCTGTGAGCTATAAGTAAGCTGAAACAAAAAACTAAACTACTTAAATTTGATTAACGATCATCAACGTGTTATTGAGAGCTAATTGTAAGCATCAGAGCTACTTTTAAGGGATACGGTTAAGCCATTAATTCATGAAGCTGTTGATACCACGATCTAGTGCACATAACAATTTAGAAGTGTGATGTCAATAAAGGTTATAAAAGCTGACCGAAGAAAGCATGCAGTTTCAACATGAAAATGGAAATTTTAAGTATTCTGAAATAAAAATTCCTTTTCAATCAATTTCTATTTTTAAAAGAAACCTAACTTTCATTGAATGAACAATATCTTTTCGTTCAAAATTTCCATCATACTATGTAGCCAGGATTTTTGTAGTTATCCTTTTATGTGCATGAAAGTAAATGATAAACAATAAAGGAATGAATCAGAAAATAATGATTTAAATACCAATAAACTGTTTGTTTGTAAGTTTTATGTCTATATGTATTGCTAGTGTTTAAAATTATACCTTTATAAACCACAGATGCAGATGTTAGATGTAAAATTATTGATCCCATTCTTTCGCATACCTTGTTAATATTTTAAACTGCTGCGACATATATATATATTATTGGAACCAAAGAAGTTTTATTTTTATGATTCTCTACTTTAATTTTAAATATCTCATAAAAGTGATAGCTATCACAAATAAAAAGGCATCTAGTGTATTAGAATTGCAAATCGGAGTTAAGAAATACGCAAACGGACATAAAAGTATGTTTTACAATTACAGTTTAATTAAGATTTCTAAGGGTTTTTATTGACGTTCCCAGTTTACTTTTTTTAAATTCCGATCCAATCGCGAATAGTGGAACGGCAGCTGTAGATATTATACATGATTAAGTTAACCAGTTGGTGTATTTTTAACTGCCCTATATCTGCCCCTGATTGTAAAAGCTACCCTGCCGTAAAACTAAAATACGAATATACGATTGGCAGTAAACATAAAAATTTCTTATTTTTTACGCGTCTTTCCAGGAAAATATTTATTGCCTACTTTTTAGGCAGTTGCTTGTTTCATTGACAAATTATTAATTAGAAATAACTGTACATAGTATTACTTTTATGTACCAAATTCAGATCTATTACACGTATATGAAGCCATCTTGAAAAAAATTCTCTGTTTGCAAGCATAAATATGTTGAAAACCAAATATTATCGTTTGGCGGTCCAAGTGTAAATCAAAGCGTAAATAATTGGAAACCGCAAAAAGGGTGTACCGTTGTAACAAAAGTCATACGAAACTTTATGACTAACCTTTACTTTACCGTACGATGAATTCGATTTATAATTTAGGTTACAATTGTGCTAGCACGAAACGCTTAATCTTTCGAATTTCGCAAAATATTTTGTCAATACCTAATACAAAAGCTTCAATACGATTTATTTGCTGGTAAATTACAGCTTATTATCTTTTACATCTTCACCGCACTGCCGGAATACATGTGAAATAGTTTATTTCATGCAGATTGTATTTTTACGTTTGATATTTATTTCGTCATTGTATCATAAACATTTATCTTATATAAGCGCATAAATTTGTTCTGAAAGCGAAAAGGTAAGAATGATTCTACCGAACTCCGAATTCCTAATATAGACAATAATTTGTTTTTATGATGATGTTGTAAGTATCCTATTTGCACTGTAACAATAAAGCATGAAAAGTATTAAAATTTCGATGGTTAAAATATACGGTAGATCCTTTGGCTAAAGAAACGGAAAGAATTGGTGGAAAAATCTCTATTGCTTTGGTGAATAATGTATTATTCATTTTATTCGGGCGTAGTGAAGTAGAAATTTTATTATTTACAAGAAAAACTATTTTACACACAAATTAGAATTTACGCTATTCGTATACTAATTAAGTCACACTGTATTTAGGTTTCGGTAATGGATGATACCGTTTTCTGGACACCTTTCTAGCTAGCAATGGCACGTTTACCATACTCGGAAGAGCAGTTCGTACAATAAATATGTCCTGCAAGTTTAGGCAGTGTAGCTCAGTATTGGTACAAGATCACTAAATCAAACATTCTGAATCGAAAAAGACAGCTGATTAACCTAACTATCAACTCGGATAATCAGAGTAGAAGCAGTTTTCTTATTTTGGTTAAGGTGAAAGGCGTCTGCGAAACTACGATGGATTTATCAATAGACAGACAAGTCGTTTTATTGGTTTTTAAAGACCAGACATTATTATAGAGAGACCCCGTCATAGCAACCCTGGAAAGATTTAGTGTGCAGTCTCAGGTATTGGCTTATTTAGTTGTTACTTCGTGGAAGACGAGCGTAAAAGACCCGTTACCCTAAATCAGATGCGATATTGGGAATAAATTCTAACACGATGTTTTATTGACCTCATACAATTCTGCCGTGATAGCAACATCCAATTTATACCCAATGGTACCAACAGGATGGGGCTACTTGCCACCCCCAGGACAGAATCCTTAGAACTGTTTCAATACAAATTTAGGGATCGCGAAATTTCCCATAACACGGACATTCCTTACCCTTGTCATTTTCACCTAATCTAACTACTCTTGAGGCTTACCTATTGGCTATGCTGAAATAAACTGTTTTTACGCAAAACCCACTGGCAAGTGTTAATGAACTTCGTGAACATATTTTGACCTTTTTCAGAAGAATGTATCGACCTATTTTTACAAATATGCTTGGCAATCTTGTTAAGCGTTATGGGTATTGTCTGGACCGCAATAACGAGCACATTGAACACATTTTTTATCGCAGAAAACTTAAAATTTACATTACTTTTCATTTAATTTTTCATGTTTAATAACGTTTTCAGTGTCCTTTGTTTTGACGCATAGAATATTTATTAATAATTTTGTTTAATTAGTATAGAATAGTTAAACAAAATTATTAATAAATATTCTATGCGTCAAAACAAAGGACACTGAAAACGTTATTAAACATGAAAAATTAAATGAAAAGTAATATTTATTACTTGCACCTTCAATGCGTCAAATGCTTGTGATGTGAATCCTGGAATACACTCAATATTTGTAACCCAATTTCGGATTGTGCTTGGAGATGGAAGAGCCAAATTGAAAATGTTCCTTACATAATTATATGCCTCGGAAGAAAATAATTGGAGGGTAATGGCATATCGCTTAATTTCTCAGCATATGTCTGGGTTGTAGTGCATCCTTTTCCATTGTTCGTAACGATCCTCTTCATGATTTCCAATGGAAATCCACTATGTATTTTTCCCGGATATAAGACGCTGTCTCTTAAACTCTTTCACATAGGGCAATCCGAACCTCGGTATCGAACGTAAGCCCCTTATCGCGTAAGAGTTTTGTGATTTTTATCACAAATCTCTTAATTTCCAAAAAACAACTTAGCGTTTTTACTCTCATCGTTCCGGCATCGTGCTCTTCGCCGCTTCGGAGTAAGATCTGTTACTGCTTGCATACAGATAATACGAATAAGCGGTCATCAGTAGAGGAGCCACAGCCTGGCAGCAATCAGGAACGCGCCGAAATACAGCAGGAGCTAAGAACAACATATAGAAGCATCCAGGACACCGCCAACCACAGGATCGACGTCGGGTAAAGCAATAGGTATCTGTTTAATAAAAATATTGTTCTAATTTAATTTATTTGTTTTAATTTAACACTTGTTTTCCACCGTTTTCTATTTGGGTCTCTGATTTCCAAGCCTTTTATCCTCGGTGTGTGAGGCTGCACCTCGGCGGAGACCCGGCCTTCTCTTAGAACAATTACCTTTCTTTTCTTTAATTCAATTTTCTAAAACATCCACTAACAACAACCGTAATGGTTAAGCACGGTCGCCACCGTGCTACCGTAACGGTGGTATCCCCAACCCCCGACCCCGCCCGTCCACCTACACTGACACTCACCACACACACACACATACGCACACACCCTCGCCTCGCCATCACCACCCTCACGCACACGCTCCCACCCAAACGCCTCGTCAATTTCCACCTCATCAACACACACCTACATTTCAACACGCTCCACCGCCTCCACAAATCCACACAAACCCGCACACACACAGAAACCCGCACACAAACCCGTCCTCTTACCTACACCTTCCCAGCCACCTGTACCTGCGTGATTCCTACACCCGCTTCCCCCAATCCTGAACCCACCTGCTCCCAATCCTCGAGGTATTGCATCCGTAATATCCCAAAATCTATTAGAACCCAGAAATCCCTTTTTAATACCTTAAAATCCCTTAACCTTCCCTGGTTGAACTTAACATTTAACCAACCATACCTGTCTCTTAAAGACCGCCTTTCCCTTACCGGATAGTGCGCAGCTTAGGCTGCGACACCATTTCGGTAACCCTTCCGTTACCCTCACCCAACTCTCCGGTCCACGTTTACCTAACTCCACTCCTAGAGCTCCCTCCTTCTCCTGCGTGATTTGTCACGTAGGTAAGGACATCCTAGCCCAAGAGCTCCTGGATTCGATCGATCTTCCACATGTGAAGAAGGCCGTTCGCATCACGTCGAAGATCACGAACACCCTAACTTCCCTAGTCCGAATCATAACTCCTTCTCAAACCACCCTAGAATACCTTCTCGCACGCGGTGTCGTCATGTTCAGGCGACACTACAGTTGCGAACCTTCCCTTATCCCACAACCTCTCCCAAAGTATTGTTCTACCTGCACGCAGGTGGGGCATACCGTGGAAGAGTGTCCCTCCCGCGCGATCCGCTATCCAAACTGTGGTGAAAGTCACAGATCCTCCGCCTGCAAATCCTCTGCAAACCCAAGGTGTAACAACTACGGGGATGCTCACCCTACCTATTCCTTTAAGTACCGGAAGCGGCGGGAACCTCCCAGTTTCCCATCGAAGATGGCATCCCTTGAACCCATCCTGTCTTCCAAGGAGTCCGACTCGGAAGATACCACCCACCTGAAACCCACTCCCGATACTGACTCCCTTTCCATTAAGGACTTCCTGCAAGACCTTACACACTCCCTTTTCCGCATATTCCCTGACCGACAGGACATGGTTCTTTGCTCCCTAGACTCCCTCTCTCCAAAACTATTTCCAACGGCGTATCAACGTCTGCGTATCAGATACGCGGATGAAGGTAGCCGTAATCCGCCAACCCAATCCTTAACTCCTTCCCAACGGATATCATGGCAGGGCCCGTTAATTCCAGGGGCGTGCGTCGGAAACGTCCCTTAATCAAACACTTTTCACACTCCCACAATATTCACATCCTCTCCATCACCGAAACAAGGCTTACACCCAGATGCACCCTTCATTTCAACACCTTTCACACTTATTCAAACAATAGCCAACATGGAACCGCCCTATTAATTAAAAATTGCTTCCCCTCCACTCCTTTGCAACTCCCGGCCCACCTACAGTATCTCGAATGTGTTACTGCAACGGTGCACTTTCCCACTCCTATAGTATTTATTTCCTATTAAAACCCGCCAGGTCACAACACACTATCAGATGACCTTTTAATCCACGCTTCTAGCCTCCCTAATGCTGTTATCCTAGGTAACTTCAATGCCCGCTACGCCCAATTCGGAGACACAGCAATGAATGGCAACGGTAACAGGCTATCATCCGCTCTGTTGCAGTTGCCACTCCTGAGAATCTCCAACACTCAACCAACCTATTTCGAACATTTAGGTGCCTCTATAGTAGACCATATCATAGTTTCCGAACCCATAGTCCACTATTTCGATCGTGAGTGCTTTCTAGGCACCACGATCACATCTGATCACATACCACTACTGATCAAAACTTCATTTTGTCCAGCTCCCCCTACACCTCCTGAATACACAGTAATTAAAGGTTTTTCTAAAGCAGACTGGAATATGTTCTCCGAACACATCTCCAACAACCTTCCTACACCCAATCTTCATACGACCCAAGTTCTCGAGAGCCATTAGTGACCTAACGTCCGTTATTACGGAAGCGGTCGAAATCTCAGTGCCATTAAAAAACATCGACATCTCCCGCAAACCGCTCCCACAGCACATTGTGAACTGGATCAAAGAGAAAAGACGAATATATCGTCAATTCTTGCGATCCAGGGATCCGGCTCTAAAGACCGAATATAATCGCTTTAACGCCTTAATCAGGCGAGAAACCAATAAACACGATGAAGACTCCTGGACCAAAGCCACTTCCCGGCTAGATTATAGAATGGTACACTCTTCTGGCAACAGTTCGATAAACTGACCAGAAGAAAAGTAAACCCAAAATCCCACCTAACCAACCTTTAGAGCAATATAATCTCTTCCGACAAAGATAAGACCACCACCTTCAATCCATTTTTCAATCCCCAGATGATCCCCAGTTCGATAACAGGTTTTCAATGCACTCCTCGAGGGTCACCTTGAAAAATTCCGCAACCTTAACTTTCCTGAAACCCAACTCGATAACGAGAGTCCTTTTTATGCCCCTATCACGCCCGACCAGGTCCAAACATATTTCAAAAAAAAAAAATTCAGCCCCAGGTCATAACGGCCTAAATAGGAGAATCCTCCGGCACCTACCTGACCCAGCCCTACGTATACTTTCCGACATTTATAACAAATGCTTAACCCTCTCTCACTTCCCGACGGACTGGAAATCGGCCTCCACCGTCATGATACCAAAACCCCGCTCTGACCTCACCTCACCCCCTCCTATAGACCCATTTCCCTCCCGTATTGCCTCTGAAAATTCTTCGAGCAGATTCTAGCCAGGCGACTCAGGGACCACCTAGAATTCAACGACCTTCTTCCTAACAGCCAATTCGGCTTCCGTCCCAACCGAACGTGTCACGATCCCTTGTTGAAGCTGCTTACAGAGACCACCAGGGCATTCAATCACAAGCAATGCAATCTGGCTGTGTTTCTAGACATTAAGCAAGCATTCGACAGGGTCTGGCACGACGGTCTCCTGCACAAGATCCGTAACCTCAATGTACCCAACCCCTTCTCCAAACTCATACCCTCGTACCTGACGAATCGGTCAGTTCGAGTCAAAGTAGGGAAAACCTTCTCCGATCCTTTTCAACCTACATCAGGCGTACCGCAAGGCTCTGCCTTAGCCCCGATCCTGATCACTATCTTCGCATCCGACAATCCCGAGGTCACACAACCCAGAGTAGTCGTTGCGCAGTTTGTGGATGACACCGCCTTCTGGGCGGTTAATCGAAACAGCGAAATAGCTTCCCGCTTCATATCAAAAACCCTGCGGAACTTCTCCAACTGGGCTAACCAGTGGAGAGTCTCCGTTAATCCCACCAAAACCCAAACTATCCTCGTCCGCCATCCTAATTGCACTGGAGATAAGTTCCCAAGGCTAGCCTCCAGAAATGTTTCCCTCGTCCTAAATTAAGAAAGACTCCCACTCCAAGATGAAATCACCTACCTAGGAATCCTCTTTACTAGAACCCTTAATTGGTTCCCGATGTTAACACAACACTCAATAGGATTAGGAACCGCGCAAATATAAACCCCAATCACCTTTCCTCTATCGCTTCCTGTGAACGCCGAATCCTCAGACGCATACACAGGTACCCTAGCGACCTCACAACACAATACGCAAACATACCAACAACACACAGAATCCAAACACTACAGAAAAACTTTGCACATAAAAGAATCTTCGGCGACACTATCCCTACCAAAGACATCCTTACCACACCATACAACTACCGTTTTCCCCAATTCCCACGAAGAAAACCTAAATTAAAATTCAAATATACCTCCGTGATCCATACACAACTCCTCTACGACCTCCCTGAGGAGATAGAAGATTCCCTGGACAACATCCCATATACCTCCGCATACCTCGTCTATTCGATGACGACCCAGCAAGAAACCGGACGACGAATCTAGTAATCACACTAAGCACACTACACCCCACTTAACACTACACACATTTAAGCCAATTAACGCATTATTAAATATTAAATAAATAAACTTTTTATCTTTTTTTTACACCAAAAATAAGTACATCTCATGATTGTAAACTGTACAATGACACAAAACATCGCAACACCAACAAACAAGGATTGACCAGGGCTGAAGTGGAGAAGGACTCCTGAAAAGTTCACGAATAAGATATATATATATATATATATATATATATATATATATATATATATATATATATATATATATATATATAATCATAAGCATGAGCATACTAACAAAAAACAACTCTTTCACCACATCTCCCAAATTATCTTTTCTTCTCAGTCTATTGACACGAGCTTTTTCAATCTTTAGCTCGCTACGTTTTTTTAACACAACCTTCCTTGACTCCTCAAGACACCCTGTTAATTTTTTGGGGGATTTACTGAAACAATTTATATGACATTATTGAATTTATTTACAACTAGGGAATCTATTCCTTGTAGCAATGATCCATACGCATCAACTTTCTGCATCTTTTTGAGGAACCGTTTAATCCTTCACTATCTGTAGTGGAAACGAGACGTTTCTTTCCACAAAAATTTATGTCAGACTCACTATCAGCTGCTCTGATTGAGATAATATACCACAATTTGATATTTTAACGGAAGATGCAGCTTGGCTGAAAGTAAAATTAATGGAATTCTGGATATTAATATTTTGGTTTGCTTTGCAGGTAGTATTTATTTACTTTTTGGCAACGTTTCGGGTAATGTATGCATTATGGCAAAATTTTCTAGTTATGTATGTGCACTGTAAACTTACTTATCATAAACTTCGATTGTGCTTGAACAGGCCAGTGGTGGATCTTCTGGTATAACTACCAACTTTACTGCTGACCTATAACAATAATATAGTTGCTTGCCTTTATGTAAACCAATTTTGAATAAATAATGAATTCATTACAAACATGCAGAAAAGATTAACTTTAAAATTAAAATTGTGTGCAGGGTGGACTTAAATTATTCACTTGCGGGGCACTGTATATAGATAAATTTTTCTTAACACAAGGCCTCAATTTAAGAGTTGGAATATCTCAACTCTCAAAGTCCATTTATTCATTACCTTAAAAACATACACAGGCATCCTCGTGAATTAAGTCTTTGGGGTTTCTCTTCTAAGCAACCATTCATGATTCGTGCCGAGCAGTTGTTATTCTAAAAAAATGTAATGTGTAAACATAAGCCGCCGTGTGTGTAAGAAGACAAATAGTAATTATATAATTATTTGTGACCTCACTAGAAAAATTCTAGATTCCTGTCACTTTGATAAAAAGGCACTATGCAGCTTCTCATATTTCACTTCTGCCAATAGTCTGGTAACAAACACAGTCAGTGTATGTATTATTAGAATACAAACACAAGAAACACCAAAAGATACTCACGAAAACTCGAAAAGCTCAATTGATATCAAAAATTGAACTTGGCATTTCTAATGATACGACTGCGCATGTCTGAATACTTGTAAATTTTCGACCACTTCCGACCGTATTGAAGTGTTCAATTTATCTCGTGTTTTAAACGCGTAGCTCATATGCTTTGGCTATCTAGTTATTAAGTAAAATATCTATGGTTTGTAGGGATTTTATAAAGTAAAACTTGTTTATCTAGCATGTCCACTCTCATATCCGAATTATATTCTTGCAAGACGTTTGATACAGGAATTTAAGTTTGCTTTCTATCTTTAACAGTAATAAAGTCTAGTGTGTCATAATGCCCAACATAACTTCAGTGACAGACCAAACTGGTTTGTTACAGTCGGATTTTAGCACAGGTAATTCATTTGTAATTAAAAATCCTCGATGTTTCTCTTTTTCCATTTACTTACTGGAAATGAAAGAAGACGTTTGGGTTCGATTTTATTTTACTGTTATAGTTGTTATCATTCTCAGCTATCTAAGGCGGAACATTATTTCATGGGTGGTTAAAAAATTGTCCACACATGTAAATTACATCCATAATATCGTAGCATCATCTCTTCTATTCATAGTTTGACGTAAGTTACTCCAAATCCAAAAAAAAATTACTTCATCATCAATTATGATTAATGCGTTGATCGTTCACTAAGTTGATCTCTTTCTTTTATTACTTTGAATCGAAACAATTTATTTCAGTATTCTATTTTTGCCCCTAGAGCTGATTGTTCAACTTTAGGACTCGCATAGCTTGTTGAAGCGTCTTCATAACAAGGACGATTGTTTCTGATATCACAGTTTTCCTTTTCCACAGCGAATAGTTCCTCTTTGCTACTTAATTTGGATTTATTGTTTATGGGTGTAAATAACTCTAGGGTACCTGGAACAACTTCTACTTCTTCTTCCTTATGATTATTTATCCCGAATGTCCCTGTATCGGTTAGTACATCAGGATCTGGAAGAGTGACTGCAATAACAATTATGTTAACGTCAATATCGTCTTTATGCAGGTCATCCCATAATTCAGAATCTGCTAACATTTCTTCAGTTTTGTAGATAGAAACTCTATTAGAGCTCATCACTTCCTAATAAAATATTATTTAAAGGACAGATCTCCCAAGCGTATAATTGTCTATGCCGCCGTGTTATATTTAGCC
Source organism: Vesta saturnalis (assembly GCA_036346205.1). Lineage (NCBI taxonomy): Eukaryota > Metazoa > Arthropoda > Insecta > Coleoptera > Lampyridae > Vesta > Vesta saturnalis. The sequence continues at coordinate 873,892 of JARFJB010002150.1, read as the reverse complement.
AACATCCTAAAAGTGAGACATCGCCAAAAATAGCAGTAAAACTGCGAAAGGTTTGCCTTTCTAGTCTAATTATGCCAAGCAACAACCCTAGATACTGTAACGGTATAAACGGGTGGTAGAACGGGATTACAGATAAAATTGGCCTTTTTGCCCCGACTAGCCAGCGTATGGGTGTAGGTCAGATGTTGAAAAATTTTGCACAACCAGAATAGTAAATCGTACGTAAGTCAAAATAGGGGATAAAGACAAAATCAATTCGGTTAAGGGCGCCAGAATGTTTAGTAGTCAAAATAAGGGTCGTCGTACCAAAATTACGAGTACATAGCGTGTCTAAACATACAAAAAACATACCCTTACCTATCCGCAATCAATCCCAGGTGTGCTGGACAGCAACTCAGCAAACCACCTGAAATAGGGCTTCAAAAACACTACACGCTTGTCAAATAAAAGCGTGATAAACACCCAATAACGTTACGTTAATACACCTCAGTGTGATAATAAGGCATTAAATAATAATCAAAACAAAACAAAAAAATCTATAGAATGAACTCCAAACTGAATTAATACTCAACTAAAAATCAAATAAAATACTAAATATCAATAACGCTATTACTCAATAAAACAAAAAAACTAACTCCGTTACGTTAAAAAACTAAATTACCGGTAACTTGTAATTTGCAAAAAGAACTTTTATGTAACACAAAATGGTTTTCACATAATTAAAACACATTTATAAAAACCTAACAAAGCTATAATAAAATAATAAAAAAAAAAAATATAAACATAAACATACGATAATGCGTATAAACAAAAAACAAACAAAAGCTTAATGGGCGACAGGATGTCTGATCAGAATACTGCTTTACGCCAGTCTAAATGGCTTAACCTACAATAGGGTCAATTGCCCTTTAATACTAAAATAAATAACAAAGGGTGAAGGCGGAGCGTCAAACTACAATTCGTTACACTAAATAAATTTAAAACAACTTAATTTACCAAAATAAAAAAATAAAAAAATACGACCCCGTTTTCAAACCTTCAACACAAAAAAAATAATTCGAAACACACAAAAAAATAAATCTTGAAAATCTTCAGTAAAAAAAAAAATCACAATGTTATATTACCTTAAAGTCTAGAATTACACCTCTCCTGTGTTACAACAATGAAAGCGACCCAGGTGATCGGTTACTGCTATAACGGAAATGAAATCTTCCTGGTCTGGCAAAATGATGAATAAAATGTTGACTATTGTTCTATGATACACAAACGATTTCTTGATTTAAACTCGTTAAAATGTTACTGCATTAATTAAAAACTTCTTTTAAAATACTAATAATTTGAGCGTTCAATTTTCTTGTTAACTTAAATCTTTTAACTGGTTTTATTTCCACTAACAATCCAAAATGTTAATAACTTGATTTAATTAAATATACTTTTATTATATTGCGAAAGCTTCTTTATCTTTAAACACGCTTTGTACGGTAAATAAGAGGCACTGCAAGAACGTTGATTTTAAATAAATCCGCAAAAGCGAGGAAAAAAACCAAAGAGGTCACTGAAGCACTAATAAAACACGACGATGTGCTCTAGGTAACTTTACGTAAGATCGAAATCGGCACTAGGTATAATCCTCTGGTGAATGAACAATTTTAATAAAATCCCTTTACAGGTCTTCTTCAGAAGTAGCTTAACTACCCTTACTACACAAAAAGTACGTTCGTTAAACACCACAAGGTCCTAAATATTAACGTTCTAAACCACCCCTTAAAGCGTAACAATGAACGTCATCGTACCACTACTCGAGAGCGCAGTCAATTTCAGAAACCCACAAATTATTACCAAAAATCCATCTTTGATTTAGAATCCCACTACTCATAAAAAATCTTATCTACTTTAATTCCACCAATTAAAAAAACGGAAGGGGAAGATTTGATACCTCAATAAAAACTTCGTTTTCGTCCGTAAGGGCTCGATATCTTTCAAAAACGTCAGCAGACTTAACGCGAAAAAATATCCCTATGTTTTTATTCAAGTACAAACAATCAGTCCCACATTCAATCTCTATGACTTAAAACTAACATACTCACTAATAATCTGAACAACTATAACTAAGCGTCTTTATGTCGCTAACATGACATCATATACATATAAACCTACACTATTTATTTAAATTACTTAATTTTTTAAGAAAATCAAACGAAATAAACGTTATTTACACTTAATATACAACTATATACAAATAAACGTTACTCAAACTTCGATAAACGGGAAATAATAAGGAAAAACAACCTAAATTACGGAATAATAATTTCACAAACAAAAAAAACTAAAGCTCACCATACACCTACCATCCCTAAACAAATTTACTATAAAACTTAATTTGACAACAAAAAAAAATATCTATATATACGGAATCTAACTAAGTGAATAAAACTACAAACAAAATTACCCACTACGTATACAGGGTGTTCAAAATACCCTGACAATACTAATTCGAGAACCCACACATTATTTAAAAAAGAAACAGGAACACATCAATATTTTAGTTTCACAACACACATGTACTTAAAGACGTAAACATTCTTTACAAGCAAAATTTTCGGGTGATAAATTGACGCAATAGCGTGTAATTTAGTTTTATGTAATTTTGTAATTGTTGTGCCCATTGTGACACATAAAAGCCATTGAAGAATAATCTTTCTCGTATTATAAATCATTCATAATTAATTTATATTTGGTAAATTACACTTATTTAAATGCAAAAAAATTTTCCATTTCCTTTTGGGATACACAAGCTCTTGAATTTCGCGGTTTTGCGCCCAGAACATTAAATTCCATTCTCCATGTTTTATATATGTACACGCGTTCCATGTCAGTAAATAGTACCTAATTAGCTTGCTCTTGGTAGCAACACCTTTGTACCACGTAGATTTGTCTAATCTCGTCTATAACGATGCATTGTTTTTTATGCAATTCGTTAGATGACAACCTTGTGTTTCGATGGAAAAAAGAACAAGTAAAAAGTTTAGGCCGGAAATATGGAGTACGTGCACACTATAATTAAAATCATGGAATCTTTATAACCACAAGTACCAGGAATATTACCGGATAATTACTACCATGAACTGATTGGTTATCATTCTTCCGATTACAAGAAATGCAATGTGAAACAAAATACTTCATGAACGACATGCATGTTTTGAATTTGTGAGTTAATTTGCAATCGTATTCTTTTTGACTAAGTTGATTACCATCTTCTGTATCAACGTTAAACTCGACCTCAACAATCGTTCATAATAAAATAATGTGATATCATTGATTTCATCCGAGTAATTGCAATCAACGGGTACGCCTCTATCACCCACTTGTTCTAAAGGTTTTCAAGACATATATTCATGTACTATCCATAAAAGGTCTGCCATATGTAAAATCATTTTTCTTCGTAACGTTTTTGTCTTAAAAATATTTATCCTTCCACTCTTTATAAATTCCATTGTACAATAACAAGTAAATCTAATTTTCACAAATAAAAAATCATTAAATATGTTCAAATGTTAGTTACTTTAAATTTTAGCGCTATTCTTTTTCATTATTGATGAAAACTGCAATAGCCGTCTAGAGGTGTACAAAATCTTTTTAACTTTTTATTTTAAAATAAACCTTTAAGCGTTAAATATTTTTGTTATATCTCCAATACGGTACATTGACCTCTCCATAACGCATTATTCATATGATATACTCTCTCACGCGCCCTAAGAATGTATCAATTATACAGCATGATGCAAAATCATGCATAACAAGCTTTAAACACACTTACATCTGCAATAGTACTTATATGTTTCATTTATGAGTTTGTTAGAAGTGCATTTTTTAATATGTTGTATTTTATAACTAGTATGCTTAAAAGGTGGTTTCACATGACGTTTTTAGGGTAAGCGTAATCTATAACGCATTTTTTCTACTTACACAGTGTAAAAAACATAAAATAGAATTATAAGAAACAAAAAAAAAGAGTTTGTGTTTGTAAAATGTTCAAAAAATCCTGTAAGATTTATTAAAAGACTGTTTTCTGTTTCTAATTTGGTTGGTATTATTTCGGCAATTAACGATACAACTGCATACAAAATGTGAGATTTATGTCACGTCAGTAAAATACTAGCATTTTCTGTTTTTTGTATTAGATATTCTCCATGAATATTTCAATTACTTTCAGGAAGATTAGAACACAACATCAAGATTAAAGGTGTATACGTAGTATTCCAAGGTTTCAATAATGTTTGCTTTAAAACCCTGCGTATCATCTAAGGTCTTTAGTTCCAAGGTCATTTTTAGAGATGTCTAACTAACAATGTCTGTCATGTTGTATAAGAGGAAAAAAATATAGGAATTATATAACACGTGAAAACATTTATGTGAAATTTGAACACAATTTTAAAACCTTTTCAGAAGAATGCTACATTCAAATTGTATTACAAAATTTAAGCAATAAATTATTTGTGGTAATTTAAAATGAGTTTATTAATGAAGATTATATGCAGATAGGACATAAAATGAGATTCGTTTTTTTGTAAAATTAAAAAAAAATTATTACATGGAAATTATATACCGCATGAATACAAATTTAAACAAAAAATCTTGACAACCTGAAGACAATTGTGACAATCGTTTCACTTTATGTTCTAAAATGTAATCAATAAATATTTGTTGAAACCTGAATATGAAATCACGTCTCCTAACTCTGTTTAGTAGAAATATAATTTTAAGGTTAGATCTTAAGAACCACTCATTTTAGTGAAACGAATTTCTACACCATATATCAACGGAGAGGTGTGAAATGTACAACATAGAAGAATAAATCTGCGACAAACTGGCACCAGCAAGAAACATGGTGATCAAAAATTATAAAAACTCAAACGTGGAGTAATGTGCAAAAATCTACATGTGAACAAATTGTAACCGTAATTACAAATTACGTCAATTTTTGGGCTTTTATTGCAATTTCAAATTAAATTTTGAATAAATCTTATACTGAGAAGTTAATCTTTCAACCGTATTCGTGAGATAATTTATATTTAAGGATGAATAATCACCAAAAAAGAAAAAATAATTATAACAATGTCAAAATACGCGAAATCTTGAATTCATCCACGCTTGAAAATGTGTAGGTATAAAAGTAATTGACGGTACAATAAACAAACAAACAAAAAAGTAAAATAACAATAATCTTATAAATACTAAACCCTACGAGTTTCCGTATATTCGGTAAAACTATAAAAGGTACGAGGCAACTCCGTGGAATTTTTAATATGTTACGTCTTAAACCTTCATTGAATAAAATATTTCGTGTAGTATAATTATGCATTCTCTAGATGCTGGTACTAGTATCTCTGTTATATGTATGAATATAAAATAAGCTGTCTAAACTATATTGACAAGGTGCGGTGAGAATTCTGAGATTGCGAAAAATATCTCTGCAGTCACTTTTATACCCAACATTCATTATATTTCACACACATCGTCTTTGAATTGCAAAAGATTGCCTAGCACTGATAAACCAGGCTAGAAAATATTTTTATATATTATATAATATTTATAAGTAAAGCAAATACATTTTCAAGCATTAATTTTATCCTTTCACTGAGTTTAAACGCAGTTTTGATCATATTGTACCTGTATTAATTTGCAATTTTTTTTTAAACCACAAAAGTGAGTGGTGGGTGCATTTGGCTAAACCATTTCTAATGAAAAAACAGTAATTAGTAATATTTATGTTTTTTCTAACAACTTTTCATTTAGAATAAACGTTGTTTTGCTGCCTTAAGCCTATTTATTTGAAGGTGTGATACTGCAAGTGTATGTTGACCCAATTTTGGCGTCTAATTAAGAGACTAAGAATTAACGATTAAATAGTAGTTTTAAATTGTACAGGGTGTATTTTAAAATCACCGACAAACGAAAACTGGAGATTTTGTGATTCAAAATAAGACAAAAATGATCATAAACGCTTTTCCGAAAATGCTTCTTAACCGAGATACAGGTTGATTAAGAAATACGTTTTTTAAGGTTTCTTAAAGATTCCTCAAAAACTACAAAACATATTGCACTGAGATTTGGTACACCTAAATGTCTGATTAAATACAATTAATGAGTTTGAATCAACTGACTCCATCCAGTGGCGTAGAATATTTTAAGTTAATCAGTTTAAGTAAAAAAAAACGCACGCCCCTGGTTTTTTTGAAGAAATATTTTTTTGACAGATTCAACATTTAATTCTGCAAATAAAATCATACTCAGTATTTTTTCGATTCGGCACCCCGTTTTTGAAATATTTTGCATTAACATAAACGACCACATTATACAATAAAAATCAAAATTTATTTTATTTTACAAAAAAATAACGCAGTTAACTATTAGGTACATTATTAAAGAGACATTGAAGGAATCAAAAATAAAATAATAGTTATTTTTGAATGCAAGCTTGTATTCTTCTTAGCAAATGAAACCTAACACGCTGAAAAATTTGTGGCATAGCCTTAATCTCATCGCATGCCATCTGTATGTGATTCCAAAGTTGCTCTCGATTATCAATTTGAACAGAATAGACACGATTTTTCAGATACCCCCAACACAAAAAAATCCAATGGGTTTGGCGATCGTGCCGGACACGGTACTTCACCTCCTCGTCCAATCCAGCGTCCAGGGAACCATGCATTTAATTCTATGACGTTTCGTGTCGAATGTGGTGGTGCACCATCATGCATGAAATACATGTTCATTCTAACATCTAAGGGTACGTCGTCAAACAATTCTGACAAATCTTCTCTCAAAAAATTTAACTAGAATTCGCCAGTAAGTCTTTGAGGAAAACGGATAAGTCCGATTAGGTGATCGTCTGGTATACCTATCCAAATATTTTCTATGTCTATGTTGGTGAGCTGTAACTACAGTTAGATGCTGATTTTCATCTAACCATTTGTGGAAATTATGCAAGTTTATTACCCCATTTAGGGAAAAAATACACTTATCAGTGGTCAATAAGTTTCTAACAAATTGTACATCTTCAGCATTTTTATTTAAAAACCGTTCGCAAAAATTCATTCGGCGAGGATGGTTAGCAGGCAATAATGCATGCACTTTTTGTAGGTGAAAGGGATGTAAATTTTGTTCTCGTAAAACTTTCCAAGACTTGCTATGCGACACACCAGATTCTAAACCTAACTCACGCGTACTTATTGATGAATTTTCATAAACTCTATCTAAAATGCATATCGACCAGTTCTCGTTGGGAATAATTCATTTTTTTACAGTAATTAGACACAAACAATGAATTACAAAACACGCGTAAATGCGACTATTTTAGCAAACATAAGATACGTAACTGTCAAATGCAAAGCAATCTCTGATTTACTTAATTTGGTTATTACTGAATAATGTAGTCGTTTATGTTAATGCAAAATATTTCAAAAGCGGGTGCCGAATCGAAGAAATACTGAGTATGATTTTATTTGCAGAATTAAATGTTGAATTTAACAAAAAAAATATTTCTTCAAAAAAACCAGGGACGTGCGTTTTTTTTTTACTTAAACTGATTAACTTAAAATATTCTACGCCACTGGATGGAGTCAGTTGACTCTAACTCACCTAGTTAATTGTATTTAATCATACATGTAGGTGTACCAAATCTCAGTGTAATATCTTTTGTAGTTTTTGAGGAGTCTCAAAAAAATCTTAAAAACATTATTTTTTAGTCAACCTGTATTCGGTTAGGAAGCATTTTGGGAAAAGCGTTTATGATAATTTTTGTCTTATTTTGAATCATAGAATCTCCAGTTTTCGTTTGTCGGTGATTTTAAAATACACCCTGTATATAATCTTAAATAACGAGAAATTTCACTGTTAACTATCTGTAATATATTCGTTCTATTATGCCATGCTCGCTATATTTCAAACAGGTTTGACAAGGATAGAAACAGATCAGAAAATATATTTTATGAAAACAAGTTGCAAAGTTACCATAAACATTTAAAAGGTTTTTAATATGTTAGCAAGTTCGCAAGGAGGATATTTGTGCTCTTCTATCTAACTTCAAGAAGACTTTGGAAATTAAAATTTATGTCGTAATTAACTTTATACAATATAACTAAAACTGCAACTCTGCTCCTTAATAACATAACCTATTTTGCATATATTTACACAGTTGTGCTTTAACGTGGCCTTTGGTTCAGTTTGTGTTTATTATTTAGACTGTTGTTTGAAATCAGTTTCCATTTAAAGTTTCTTTAAATAACCTTACTGTTGTCGATTTGTTTTATCAATAAAGTTTTACAGTTAATTCATTTTATTGTTTAGAAAAAATTCGTAAATTTCTGTTACAATAATAACCCTTTCACATGGATATAAAGCTTTAGGAGTTGAATCGATTAAAAGGTTTGGTAGTATTTAATTGAAATTGTAAAAGCTATTGAAAACGTTACAATACCTACTCTTAACACTTGCCTTAGACGTTGTATCAAGAAATAAATTTTTTAACAAAAATTTGCCAAACTGTGTGAAAAGATCTAAATTGATTTCCTTATCGGCTAAATTGCTTACAACAGTTTCATAAAGTTGACTTCCTCGAAAAAGTGAAGTAGGGACGCGCCTATAGGTGAGTTATTAGAGTTCACATTTTACATAGATTGAACAAAATAGTTATGTTAACTCACAAAATATGAAAATGTGAAAAAGGCGTGAGAAAGTTCAAAACTATTACATTACCAGAAAATTGAATCGTTGGCAACAATTTGTGGATGTGGAACTAGAGACGTCAATGAGATTCATAATGATGAGCATATTACCAAACTCACACATATTCCATGCCACTTTCAGTATACTGCATTCATTTTGCATGTCATGAGTCGTAACCTCAAGTAACTTACTTAGTTTTAAGTGTATGGTTTTTAAGTACAGTTAAATAAACTTGAGGCATAACGTTGTTGTAGAAGAGAATGTAGAAAATGCCTTCATGTCTAAATATCTTCATTTACTATAAATGATTAATTTTATGTGTTCTATACAAGATTCTATTTAGTGGGGTTCTATTAAGAATACTAGAAAATTTGCAAATTGTCGGATTTCTATTTTTGTAAAACGTTATATATGATTGATGCACAAATAGCAGGTCATGCTGCTTTAATTGCGCAATATTGCCCACAAAATCGAATATTAGATAATCGAGCATACAACAATATGAATCTTTTTAAGAATGAAAATATCTAATGGATCTATTAATTCATGTAGATGTTGACCGATATTTTTCCATAATATTTTGCGTTTAATTACATTTGTAGTTACTGTCGTTTTCTTGAATATTAAAAAGAAATTGAATATAGTCGTAAATGCGAGAGATATCTTATGATTCATCGCTGAGATACGTACGGTTTAAGATTTTTAAAACATAGGTCTGGCCTTGTTTCTTACGTGTCTGTCCATAAGTAGTTTGAACAGCTGATAATTTACGCAACTTCAAACACATCATACACATGTTATCTTTTGGAAATTAAGCGATTCACTTTGAATAAAGAAGTAAATAGGCATATATTTAATGTTCCTTAAACTATTTGTATAAGTACTCAGTAATTGAAAATTACTTGTATTTTGTAGGTTATACAATGAATCACATTGACCGATCAATGGATCCGATTTTACTGCAAGTCTGAAAGTATTTTACATCTGTATTTAGTGGGAAATATGATTTTAAGTAATTTTAGTACTCAAAAGCTACTTGTTAGTAATAATTATAGCATCAAATATTAGAATAGCTTTATTTAAAAACTATTTTTTCTCAATTTTTATGTTTGATCACATCTTAATATAGATTCACATTAAATAATCATTCTTACATGTACAATTATTAAATGTGTTTGATTTAATTCGTGTGAACAAGTCTATTATAAAGAAATTAAGTAGAAATTTAATCTTGCAAGATATCTTTCTTCGAAGTATCTGTGGAATCACTGTAGTCAGCTAAAGATTGGTTAATGGCAATAACCATCGGTTCTTGGACAACATCAAAGTGCTTTTGGACATCCCACCATTCCTGCATTTGCTTTTCGGCATGTGCAATGCATTTTTGTCAATAGTTAGCATCGATTCTTTTCAAGGAGTTTTCCCACAGTGCTATTACACTTTCGTTAGAAAACCCACTCTGGCCAAAGCTTTTATTATAAAATTCTTTGCAATTTCCCCGTACCAATTCTATTGCATTAAACTGACAGCGGTGCGGTTGTCAACATTATAATTTATGCCCCCATTATTCTGCTAGTTGATCAATTAAATATTTTTTCGATACGTTTTTTGTTTTTCTAGTTCTAATAACTCCGCTTTTAGTATAATTATCAAGAGATTAACTTGTGTTTTTTTAAAAATTCAATTAGTTGGTCTTTCTTCCAGCTATATGCTGGTATCTTTTCAATTAATGTTGAATAATATGATGCGTTGTCTAAGTTTGGTAGTACCTGTTGTTCAAACCATTTGCTGAACATTTCAGCATTCATATTATCATGGTAATCGGATAATTGTTGTTTTGTGTGAAATACTACAGATGAATTGGGAATAAACTCATCAGAATTTTCAGCACATAATAGTATAAAACTATAATAATAAATAGTTCACATTGACCAATTATTATTTTAAACTTACCATTTTCCTTCACCAAGTGATTTTCTTCTCAAACTTCTAACATCCATGTACTTTTTGAAGAGCTTCTACTAAATATCCATGTTTCATCCAAAAATACTGGATCGTACTTAACCTTTTCTTTGTTTTTAGAATAATTTCTTAGAAACGATGTTCTGCTGGCAAGTATATGTTCCTGTTCAAATAAGCCTCTTCTTGGATCATCGTTTAGAAATCAAAACCAATTGAATGTAGCAATTTCGTCAAACCTGTTACGCTAAACGAGAAAATGTTGTCGTCTTTCAATTCTTTTACCAAGGACTTCACTGTGATAAGTAATACTAAAAATCAGATTTCTTATAGAATCTATAAGTAATTGGTACTCCATTACTTACATTTACAGTGCATATAATACACTTTCCGTTTAATTACATCTGTATTACATCGATATTCAGTCGTGTTCTCGTTTTTTGAGGAGAATCTGGTACAGATTTACCTGCTTCTTAGCGTATAGCAAGTCGTGCCGTTCTCTAAAATATAAATTATATTTCATATTGGAAAAGTACGGAGATAATAACAAACCTGTATAATAGAAGTCAATTTTACATTTGGCCCTTTACGATCACGTTCACCTTCAAAATATTGTAATACGTTCATGAACGTAAGTTGAGTTTGACTTTTAAGAGATTTACCCTTTAAAGACATGACGAACTGCAAATTATATGAAGATTATTTTCAAATTAAATTAAGACAATCTTACCTTGAATGCAACAAAAATGTTACGGATAGTTTTGAAAAAAAAATGTTATAATATGAAAACATGTAGGTATGAAAAATAAAAAACGAAATAATCTGTTGAAGCGTCGGAAATTGCAGGTTAAATTTGACAAGGTAAGCAAACTGTCAAAATATGTTTAGCGTATCATCGACCAACGTTATTGAGATTTGTATTACAGACATATAAGTCCCCCACCAACAAATAAGTGAAATAAGTATACGATAGTAATTGAATTCGCTATTCGATAAGGTATGAATCATAAGACACCTCTCACAATTACGACTATACCACTTATCGCTCAAAATTTAAAATTCTTTTTGCATAACGAATAACACAAATTAATCCTCTGTGTAAAGCAAAGTACCTATCTTTTTGCATAAAAGTCTTGTAGTTAAAAACCAATTTTACAAGCTTTAACCGCTTCAATGACGCCTGAAACTATCGCCATTAATGAACGTCAATGTCATAAATTTATAAAATATAAAGATGCACAGAATATACGTAGTAAAATAATTATGTGGTTAGAAGGACATTAGCCCGCGCAAATAAAGTACATGGTTCGGACGTGGTTCAGTGACTTGTCCGGGCTCATCATTTACAAATAACTTCTTACTAGTGCACTCAACGGTGCTGCGCTTAATACTCAACGCAACCTGAAAAACTCATGAAAAACTTTAACCTTTCCCCACAGATCCTCAAAATGCAGGAAGTAATTTTAGAAATTTATCATAAATCGGTAACACCACATTCCAATTTAAAATACAGAAACTTTTGTTTCTCCCAATTAAAATAATGTAGCAATTGATATTATTATTAATAACTTATTAATACTGAAAACGCTTGGATATGTTTTTTATACAACTCAATGGAATATCAATCACGACAATAAATTTGGTTCACAATATCTGCGTCTTGCGCAACTGAACATGCAATTTACTACCAAAGGTTACATTAAATAAGCCGCCGTGCTTATGCTAGATATTTATAATACAATCGTATATGAAAACAAAAACTAGGAGTAAAATAAGTAAATGAACACGTATATAACAGATGCATATTAAGAAAGTACCCATCAAGCAACTAAATACGTTGCATAATTAAAATCAAAAAGCAATAGGCAATGCTATTCCAAAGTAAACCATAGCATAAAGCCAGCTAGTATTTCTCAAAAAACAGCAATCGGTCATGTGCATGAAATTCAGATTACTCCTAAAAAAAGAATAAATAATATATATATATATATATATATATATATATATATATATATATATATATATATATATATATATATATATATGTTTCTATTTAGATTTCCACAAGTATTAATGTTTAAATAAGACTTTTTTCTGTGAAACTTGTGTAATTAGCCGTGCATATTAATTCAACGTTTCGGGAACGTCCTTTGTTCCCTTTGTCAAGAATTTATTTTGCCAATTACAGAAATTGAAATAAGGTAACTATTTTTAACAAGTACATAATATGAAACAAGGTAACTAATTTAAATTTAAACTGGACGAGTGTGTTTGACTTCGGGTGGTTGGTCTAGTAGATGATGTAGAAGTGGGGACGTCAGGAATAGTTGCAGCATATCAGCGAATCAACTTGTTTAATGATATTTTTCTAAATGTATGGCATTTTAGAAGTGTCATCTCGTTTATTGAGGGCGTTTGGTCTTATTTCAATTTCAACTGCTTCTCTAAACATTCTGTCTTGTAAGGTCTATAGAGGTGCAATTAAACGTATATTGTTGGTGTTAATTTGGTGTCCTGTATCTAAATGATGTGCAGCTAAAGAAGATGATGGATTGTGCTCTTTAATTGCTAGTTTGTGTTCATCGGCTCTCGCATATAATATTCTATTAGTTTGTCCGATATAGGTTCTTCGACAGTTGTTGCACGGTATCTCACAGATTCCTTGGTTTTCATTGGAAATTTTGTCTTTGGGGTTTCTTAAAAGTTGGGACAAAGTTGAATGTGGTTTGAATACCGGTCTGAAGTAGTTTTTGGGAAATTTCTTTGCTATTCTGCCTGTAACTCTTTTTATATAAGGTAGAACAGGAATCTTGCGTTCATTGTTTGACAAGTTATTATTTCTTATGTCTTCTTACTTCGTTGGTAATTTTCAATATTTCTTGATCTTTGTATCCATTTCGAAGTAGTATTTTATTAATAGTCTTTATCTCTTGCGTTTTAGAATTATGGTCAGATAAGTGCTAAGAGCGGTATATCAAAGATTTCATAACGCTACGTAATTGACCAGAATAGTGATACGAGAGAGAGTTCAAGTATCTATTCGTATGAGTAGGTTTTCAATAAACTTTGTGTGTAAATTTACCATTAGGAAGTCTTGTTATCAGGGTGTCTAAAAAAGGGAGTGAATTATTTTCTTCAACTTCCATAGTAAATTTGATGTTGCCGTGAATGTTCTTAATATGTCCTAGAAAACGGTTCAAGTTTCCTTTTCCATGGGTCAAACGACAAATGTGTCGTCAACATAACGAAACCAACATTTAGGTTTTAAATCTGCAGAATTTAAAGCAGTGGTTTCAAAATGTTCCCTATATACATTCGCAAAAGCAAAAAGTATTTTGGTGAAAAGTGACGTTATGTCGAAGCTAAATAAAATGTCATTTGGAGCCAAGGACACAATTTTGAGTTTGTGTAGAAAATCATAAGAGTGTTTGATGTAGGATACAGCATTTTCACAAATCGGTTGAATAATTTTTACTAGATAAGGAGCAAGGTCATGAGTTGAAGAATTGAATGCACTGACGATAGGGCGTAATGGCCAGTTTTCCTTATGTATTTTTGGGAGTCCGTATATTTTGGGGATTCTTGAACCCTTCTCTCTTGGAATTAGTTCTTGTTTTGTTTCTTTGTCTAATTTTGTAGAACTAATGATAGATTTTGCTGTTTTTTCTATGTAGGTGGTAGTATTGTACTGATTTTTCTTATATTCTGAAGAAGTTAACAGTTCAGACATCTTGTGGTGATAGTCTTTAGAGTTGACAATGACAGAAGCGTTTCCTTTGTCAGCGGGTAGTATTAATATTTGGTCGTCATTTTTAATTTGGCTTAACATTTGGAGGTCTTGTTTGGTGATATTCTGTTTAGGAAGTTTGCAGTTCTTAAGAATGTGTGCTACGTGGAGCCTAATTTCGTCAGCCACCGTAGATTCTGTATCCTTTAAGGTACATTCTACGTTGGTAATGATGTTTTCTACGGGAATCTGTTTAGGAGTGATGGCAAAATTAAACCCTTTACCTAAAACATTCAGAATCTTATTACTAAATTCTTTGTCACTGAAATTGAGTACTGTCCTTAACGGTTCTACATTATTTGCCTGCGATGTATGAGACAGACGTTCAAATTTTTGTTTTTGTCGGTTAGTTTTTATCATCAAGGACGATTCTACAGTAATTTCAATGAGACGATCCACCGTATCGAATATGAAAGGGTGAATTTTGATGGCATGTAAGGTTTGGAAGGAGTCATAAAGGGTACGGTTGAGATAGTCAAGTTTAGCCCTTTCATTTGCAATCGCTTTTCTTAAAAGGGCAAGACTTGTTTTGAATAAAATCGTATAAGAACAATTAATGTCTGGTCTTGGTTTCAATTTAAATCCCTTGGGCATTATTTTATTGACACGACAACGCTTTAAAAAAGTTAAATTAGCAAGTGTTTCTGTTTAGATTTCCACAAGTATTAATGTTTAATAATATTCCAAATGTTTTAGGTAAAGGGTTTAATTTTGCCATCACTCCTAATCGATTCCTGTAGAAAACATCATTACCAACATAGAATACTCTTGTTGTTTTGTACTTCTGACAAATATGGTTTATCTGTATATTTTCAATTTTAATTATTTTTCTACGTAATATATATTTAAAAACAATTTTACCATATGTCAAATTTTCAAATTTTAAATTTTAACCTCAGATTTACCACATGAGGGAGCCCTTACTTTAATTTTATCTTGTCATACTTTTTGGATTCCATCTTTTGTGAATTTACAATAATGTTACACCTTTAATCTAATGCTTTATGCTTTTATCTTAACAATTATTTAAGGTCTGATGATGACGATATGTCGAAACTAGTCACCTTCTGTCTTTTGAATTTTAAATAATCTTATTAAACATTGTGGGGAAGGTTTGGTGTTTTAAGTCTATCTTATAGAATACGCCTTAAAGGACACAGAATCTACGGTGGCTGACGAAATTAGGCTCAACGTAGCACACATTCTTAAGAACTGCAAACTTACCAAACAGAATATCACCAAACAAGACCTCCAAATGTTAAGCCAAATCAAAAATTACGACCAAATATTATTACCACCCGCTGACAAAGGAAACGCTACTGTCATAGTCAACTCTAAAGACTATTACCACAAGATGTCTGAACTGTTAACTTCTTCAGAATATAAGAAAAATTAGTACAATCGTACCACCTACATAGGAAAAACAACAAAATCTATCATTAGTTCTGCAAAATTAGGCAAAGAAACAAAAGAAAAACTAATTCCAAGAGAGAAGAGGTCAAGAATCCCCAAAATATACGGACTCCCAAAAATACATAAGGAAAACCGGCCATTACGCCCTATCGTCAGTGCATTCAATTCTCCGACTCATGACCTAGCTCGTTATCTAGTAAAAATTATTCAACCGATTTGTGAAAATGCTGTATCCTACATCAAAAACTCTTATGATATTCTACACAAACTCAAAATTGTACCCTTGGCTCCAAATGACATTTTAGTTAGCTTCGACATAAAGTCACTTTATTTTATATTAATAGCAACAGTAAAAGCAAAATCTAAACATGATAAAAAAATTCCCAAAAATGCTAATTATTAATCGTAATTATCTATCACATGAAGATTACAACAACAGCGTTTGCCTTCGCCTTCCAATTCCCAATCGCCATTGCTTTCTGATTAATAGCAACAGCAAAAGCAAAATCTAAACATGATAAAAAAATTCCCAAAAATCCTAATTATTAATCGTAATTATCTATCACATGAAGATTACAACAAAATGGCAAACGCTAATTATCGAAACTTCAGAACTTCATTCTAATATAGCTAAAAACTTCGTCACGATAATCCAGATTAATTTGTTACGTGAACAACTATTAAGCGTACAAATAATTTTACGCCGTTTTTCTTTTAATAAAAAATTGGACATTTACTGTGAAAGAGCGGAACCTTCTGCTAGGAATCTGATAATTTAATAAATTGTCAAACTTGGTCATTAAAAAAAATAGAGGTTGGTAAAAGGATAACTTCAGTTGTGTTAAGTTTTTTCAAGTTACGTTTCTTGAAATAAATGGGGCTGAAGGGATTCAAGATGTATTAATGGAAGTTGAATAAAAAGATGAAAGCGAAGCATGGTTAACAAGAAACAATAAGCTAAGAATATTATTATCCAAAGTGTGTCAGATTGTCATTTAAGGTACATTAAAGACATCGATAATGCGAGTAATATGCTGAGGAAATTTGAAACAATATTTGCAAAAAGAGGTACGTGTTAAAAATTTTACTTATGAAAAGTATTAACGTTCAATTCCATTGATGATCTTCAATAACACTTTGCTAAATATGACCAAATAGCAAGAGAATTAAAACGCCTCGGTGCTAACTTCGAGGAATCTGATATTGAATGCTTTTTTGAATGATGTCTATGCCTAAAGAATTTGAAACTGTTGTTACAGCAATAAGAACGGTGTCAGGTGATGAGTTAATTCTTGCAACTGTGGAAAATCGATTATTAGTGTTTACAACAACACGACCTACGAAAAATGAAAACGGAAGCCTCGTTTGTTGTTGAAAGATCGTCAGTAAAATGTTGTAAATGTGGAAGAATGGGACATTTGAAAAATGTGTGCGGCATTAAGTGTAATATACGCAAGAAATTTGGGCATAAAGCAGTAAATTGTAAGTATAAACAAAATGTTAGAAATAATGAAATTGCAAATTATTCAAAGTCAGAAGAAAATAAAGAAGAGAACTTTGCATTCTTTACATGTGAACTTTGAGATTGACGTTAACCTTGAGACTGACCTCGTGGCTGACCTCGGGTTTGACCTTGAGACTGGCCTTGGGGCCTGGCATTGGAATTGGCATTGGACTTGGCCTTGGGCTCCGCCTTGGAATTGCCTTATACATTTTTTGTATTCTAATAAACTGCTCCTAATGCTAACTTGTAAGACAGGTATAAGAACTTGTGTTAGGCCCTGATCCCTCCAGCGGTGGCCACCTTGTTGCGAAATTTGGATTTGCTGGACTACTGAATATTTTCTGTAATAAAAAAGGTAGTGCCATCTAGCGGTATATTTCGAGATCTCATTAAGGATTGTTTCTGACGCCATCTAGTGATGTATTTTTAAAGTAGCGAGTGTTTTCTGTAATAGAAGTTGATCATGCACGCCTCTCTCTCAGTTCAGTTCCAACCGTGAATGTGTTAACACGTATTTCAAAAATGTCCGAGAAGTGTAGTAAATATAACAGTGGATTTGCTCATAATTCTTATAAAATAACCTGTGTCAAGTGTGATAAATTGTTTCACTCAAAATTTGCCGATCTGGTAAAAGACGGCTACCTATATTAACGTGCTAATAATATAGAATGGGTATGTGCAAGCTGTCAAGAGTCGCGCAGGCAATTTTTGCGAGAAGTGCCTCATGAAGATATGGTTTCTTTAATATCAGAAATTAAATTATTACGTGAAGACGTAAATAGGCATAACCGTGGATTTACGGAAGCACTCAATCATTATTCCGAAATGATTGAAAAAAACTCGACGCTTATAGATGAGAATTCAAATAATATTAAAGTTCTAATTGATAGAATGAACGAAGTTGCTATTTTTCACAAGAATTTTACGTTAAAAATTAGCGAGTTAGAGGCGATGAATAACGACTGCGAACAAAAATTAATGGTAAATGATTTAGAAATTCACGGTGTACCTTTTAAGCATAATAAAAATATATTACAATTGGCTATAGAAGTTTTTAATAACATAGGTCACAATGTTGATACCATTTTATTCAACGATGTATATCGCACGCGTGGAAATCCCGCCAGTGGAATACCTGGCATTATTGTTGTTAGTCTTTTACGTAAATTAGATAACTATGCTATTATGGATAAGTATAAAAAAGATAAGAAACAAATTTCTAATCGTGATTTAGGATTCCACGAGGGCGCACTATCGAGAATTTATGTTAACAACAGGTTAACTTTTCACAATAAAAAGCTATTCAGAGATTTAAAATTAATACAGAAACATAAAAATTTAAAGTATGTTTTTCTTAATAAAAATTATCAACTTGGCGTTAAAGCCACAATAGATAGTAAACAAATAATTATAAAATCTGCTGCTGATATTATTAAATTAAAACAGAGTTATAAATTAATAGTTATAACAAAATTCGTAAATACTCTTATCGATAAAATAAAAATTGATCATGAAAAATGGATTCTGACATTTCACCTAGCGATTTTCTGAATAAAAATTTTATAAACTGCAAAAAACTGCACAGTCCTTATCAGCACATTGGGACGAATTTAATATTATATTCGAAAACAGCAACTTAGATATTATTGCAATTTCTGAAACCTTTTTAAAGCCGGCATTACCATCAAGTTTATTTACCTTGTTCGGTTATAACCTTATAAGAAACGACAGGCTTGGCAAAGAAGGCGGAGGTGTAGCGTTATACATTAAGCAAAACCTGCAGTACGAAATTATTAAAAATTCACCGGGAATATACTCTAATACGCCAGAATATATAATAGTGAAAATAAGTACAGCCAATAATAAAGGTCTAATTAGCATAGTCTATAGGCCCCCTGAAGCGCACAGCTTAAGGGAATTTTTTAATGTCATGGAACACGAGGCTTTAGACTACGAAAATATTTTAGTTGTACGTGATTTCAAGGCTAATATGAATGTGAATTCTGATAATACATATAAAAAAGAGCTTACCAATATCTTGAATGACATTGATTTTTCATATGTGCGATTAAATCCTACATATCATTTTAGCGGAGGAAATTCAACATTAGATTTATTAATCACGAAGAGGTTATCTTGCATACCTGTATCTGGTCAATGCGGATCATCAGGTATATCTCATCATGATATAATAATATGTTGTATAAATATAAATCCGCCACCAAAAACACACAAACCTGTAAAGTTACGCAATTTTAAGCATGTTGATAAAGACAAATTAATTGAAGATATAACGCATCTAAATTTTAATTCCATTTACAATTGTACAACGGTTAATCTAAAAGTTCATAAGTTCACGGAATCTTTCCATCTGACTACCAATAAACACTTTCCAATCAAAGAATTTAGGACAAAGAGAAGACCAGCACCGTGGTTTAGTGAAAATCTGAAAAAATTAATGAAAGAACGCGACAGGCTATTCATGAGTTTTAAAAAAGTGAAAACAAGTGAAAATTGGAACAAGTACCGCACTCTACGTAACAAAATTAAAAATTTAGTGCGCAACGAAAAATACAAACATTTAAAATTTCAAGTGCAGAACATCAGAAATAACCATGAGTTTTGGAAGTTAATTAAAGCGCAGGGAAGTTTAAGTAGTAAAGGCGTAAACAGAGATGATCCTATAGTGCCTGTAAATGAGTTGAATGATTACTTTTGTTCGAGAGCGGCAATCAACGGTTCAAGATCAGAAAGTATTAAATATTATGAATTGAACGTTTTCAATAATAGTGTACAACCATTTAGTTTTTCTAAAGTTACAATTAACGATGTGGATAAAGCCTTAAGTAGTGTAACACCTAAAGCAGTGGGTCTGGATGAGATTCATATCGAGTTTTTAAATTTGTGCAAAAGTGAACTTTTAGAGATATTATGTCACATTTTCAACGCATCCTGGACAGTGAAATATATCTCGAATTATGGAAAAAAACCTACATTAGACCGCTAATTAAAAAGAAACCTCCAATTGACTGCACATCATATCGACCAATCAACATAATATCTTGCCTAGCAAAGGTATTTGACAAAATAATATTTAATCAAATATCAAGTTTCATTAATGGCAGTAACATTATTGATAAATTTCAATCCCCATATAGAAAAGGACACAATACTGAAACAATTTTAATTCATCTTATAGACGATATTAGACAAAGCATCGACGACTCAAAAATTACGGTACTACTATCACTTGATTTCACTCTAGCTTTTGATAGTATAGATCGTAACATTTTGTTGTCTATATTGAAGTCTTTAAACTTTAGTGAGAGTACATTAAATTTGTTTGCTTCGTATCTTCGAGATAGATTTCAATGTGTAAAAACAAATTCAAATAAATGTTCAAACTGGCGACAAATTCAAAATGGGATACCGCAAGGATCCACTTTATCAGCACTGCTTTTTGTATTGTACATAAACAGAATTCAGGACGTGATCAGTAACTGTAAACACATAATATTTGCGGATGATCTTAGAATTTACATTAGTGGAGATCCAAGCAACATCAGAAACATTATTGGTAAGTTGAAAGAAGATGTAAGAAGAATAGAAAAATGGACCGGTCAGCATGGTCTTTCGCTGAATCCGCATAAGTGTCAGTATATAATACTGGGTCACGATAGGGTTTTGCGGAAAATAAACTACGAAAATGTACATCCCATAAAGATACATGAAGTAACAGTACTGAGAGTAGACCACATTAAAATACTAGGAGTAGTTATACAAAATATCCTATCATGGTCTAATCAAATAGCATTAATGTGTAATCAGGTGCATAACAGAATTTATACTTTAAAAAGCATGTTTAATTACCTCCCAACAGGCATTAAAAAGATTATGGTAAATTCACTTGTGCTCCAAATTTTTACATACGTAATTGCAGCGATGTCAAATATTAGTAATACGCAACTTTTAAAGTTACAAAGAGCACAAAATTTGCGCATAAAATACATTTTAAATCTCCGAAGAGATGACAGAATATACAATAAATTCGCAACCTTAGGGATATTAAAAATATGTGATATCCAAAAATATAGAACTTTGACATTAATTTGTACAATAATTAAAAATAAAACTCCAAGCTATATTTACGAATATGTAAAGTTTTTGAAGGTACTACGAGACAATCTAATAAAACACTAGTGTTGCCCAAATATTCTACTGAAGCAGTTGGAAAATCGTTTAATGTTAAAGCAATAAAGTGGTATAATGAGCTTGATGAAAACCTTAAAAGTGCATCATCTGTTGTAACTTTCAAAAAAAGACTTAAAGACTATTTAATAGCGAACTATGAGTCTTAATTTAAACTTGAATTTTCGAGAGAAATAATAATTATGCTTTGTTTATTTTACTAGATTTAATCCTATTCTTTGTACATGTATACATATTTTTTTTTCTTTGTATTATCTTATGCTATTGTTGTTTGAGCAATCTACTGTTAACTTTTTTTAGACAAGTCTGATTTATTTTGTAGAATTAGGAACTGTATAATGATTTTGGTTGTTTATTATGTTGTATTTCTCGCGAGAATGTAAGAAAGGTCTATGAAGACCTAATTTCAAAGAGATTGTTAAACAAATAAATCAATCAAAATCAGTCAATCTCGTTTATCCGTCTCTCTCTCTCTTTCCCTCTCACCCTCACTCCCTCCCACCCTTCCTCCCTCCCTCCCTCCCTCCCTCAATAAAATGTCGAAACTGTCTGCGATACAGCTTTTTTTAAAAATTATCTGCTTCTATAGCGAAGGGCAACTGTTATTCAAAGATCTCTCTGTGGAATTTCAGAAGGGTTTACTTGATATGGAGCAGTTTGACGGTGAAAAACCGCTCTTAATAATAATTGACGATCTAATGCGCGAAGCTAATGATTCGGTGGTTGATATTTTTACAAAGGGATGTCATCATAGAAATCTGAGTGTTTTTCTTAACATACTTCATCAAGGACGTGGACAGGGAGATACCTCTCTCAACGCTTATATGATCTTGTTTAAAAACCTACGTGAAAAGGCATACAGCATTTAGCAAGGCAGCTTTCACCTAAAATGCGAAATTTTTAGAGGGTGCGTACCGGGATGTCACTTCAAACCCCCACGGATATTTATTGTTCGACTTAAAACAGAATACACCAGATGTGCTACGCTATAGAACAAACATATTCGGCCTTCAGGGTATTTGCCAAGTATATATAGAGAAAAAAGGGTTTAAGTCTCACAGTCACAAAGATTACATCATATATGGTGGTTGACGCTTTAGTCGAAAAGACCGATATCCTGCACGCATTAGCCAGGTTAAGTAAAAGTCAACGTAAGGCTTTATTGAAATGTCAGGATAGTAAGCAGGTGTAAGGTATCTGTGAATGGGCACATAACATTTTAAAAGGTCGTGTACCTCTGTCAGCTGATCAGAAGCGGCGACTCTCTCAACATAAGCACACTTTAAGACGCTTGGCACCGAGAGGCGAATCTATAATAAAGAAGAAACAGCTTCTCGTACAGATGGTCAGCGTATTTCTACCACTCCTGTTAGGACCATTACTTGGTGGGATTCTGGGTAATTTGTTTCAATAGACACAATCCGAAGAAGATGATTCTTCGACATGTGGATTTCATATAGCGCTTGCAGGCGCCAGATATCAAACAAAACAACATTTTAACGCAGCTGGGGAACGGCATAGATAAAGTTTTAAAAACCAAAATAACTGACCATAACAAATGGCATCAGTACAATCAAGTTCTTCAAAGATATCTACACCTTTCTAACTGAATATGGTCGGTGATGTATTTTTGGACAAACGGGGTACTGTCACAATAAAACGTGAGATCATCCCTCATGGAAACATAATCGATCTGGTTCACGAAACGTTAAGACAGCGAAAAACCATAAACCTGTACGGTTGGCAACAGTTTCGGGTATAACACCTTTAACTAATTCTGTAAAGGGTAAACATGGTTAGTTGAAGAATTAACTGCAGGTTCAGGAAGCTTATACGGTGCTACCAGTTAGCACCTCGCATAGGTATATTGTGAACAACATTTACCTATGCACGCACCGAGACCTTATGCAATGGTTGTGAACACGGGCCCTGCAAACAAACCAGGTCAGCACTGGACCGCTAGCTACGTTCAAGAGAATGGTAACGAGGAATATTTTGATTCCTTTGGACGACCCCCGCTAGATTACCATGCACGTTTCCTTGAGAAGAATTCTAGATTGTTCCGTTACAACAAATGACGCTGAAGGATTACCATTCGTATGTGTACGAACTTTATACGATAATATTTTTGTATTTTAGAATAAATAATTTACCAATGCTTGATTTTGTACATAACTTTTTCACTACATGTTTAGTTAAAAACGATGAGATAACCAAATTACTGTATAATGTTTGTTTTTCAACCATTCTACTCTGATAAATAAAAGCGTTTTTTTAGTAGTTGTAGTAGCTGTTTTAATTGAGAGTTCCGTAACAAGAGCCAAGAGAGACGAGAGACGAGAGAGAGAGAGAGAGAGAGAGAGGCGTGTACGATCAACTTTTATTACAGAAAATACTCGCTGGTTTAGCCACATACAATCCCTTATTAGTCCTAGAAATATATCCCTAGATAACACCACTTTTATTCCAGAAAATTTTCATTAGTCCATACAACACTAGGTACAAACGAACTCAAATTTTAAACCAATGGGGCCATGACAAGAGGGCGTATACCCTAACACAAGTCCTTATAGCTGTCTTACAAGTTAGCATTAGGGCCCCTTATTAGAAAATTTTAAATTTCCCGCTGAACAGATTTTTCATTCTGACCTTAGTTAGCCAGAGGCCAACTCCATTGCCAGACCCCAAGACCAATTCCAGTGCCAGGTTCGAAGGCTAGTCTCAAGGTCAAACGCGAGGTCAGTCTCTAGGTTAACCTCAATCTCAATGCCAAAAATACGATCCCACGTGGGCGCCAAGGTAAAAAAGTGAAGGGGAAGGTTTGCCAGGTGGTGGGGCTTGTGACGTCACAAGCAAGTGGAAGGGATGGTGTTGGGTACTACTGACTAGTTTGACGTAAAAACGCCTTTTTAAATGGAAAAATAAGGTGTACTTGTTAAACAAAGCTGTTTGTGGGTTAAGAGAAGTTCCAAAAGTATGGAATAAAACATTCAACAACTTCTTGTAAAGTTTTTAGTCGTTCAAAATCTGATTATTGTTTATTTGTTTTCCTAAAAACAAAACAAAAATTAAGCGAAAGCTTTAGAGTAAAAAAGCTAGATAAAGTACCTAATTTTCTGGGTATAAAAATTAGTAGAGACATTACGAATAAAATAATAACAATTGATCAGGTTTCTGCAATTAATAATTTACTTACAAAGTATAATTTAGAAGAAAGACATTTAAAGCTCCTGTTAAAAAGAATTTAGGTCTTGAAAGAAATGTAAATACAGCACGTAAAAGTAATCTGCCCTATAAAGGACTTCTAGGAAGTTTAATGTATATAATGTTAGGAACCAGACCAGACATATGTTTTTGTGTTAGTTATTTTGGCAGGTTTCAAGACTGTTCATCTGACAAACATTTTAATCACTTATTAAGAGTGTTAAAATATTTAAAAAGCACAGTCAATTTAAAATTAACCTTTACAGCATTAGGTGAAAATCTAATAGGTTACTGTGATGCAGATTGGGTAAATAATTCAATTGATAAAAAGTCAGTTGGTGGATATTGTTGTAAAATGTTTGAGTATTTAATATCTTGGAGTTTCAAAAGACAATCAATAGTTTTAGATGACATGAAAATAAATTATGAATTGAATTGAAGGTAATCAAAGTACAATCAAACTATTGCAGAATTTTGAAAACAATAAACGTTGTAAACATATAGATGTAAGGTTTTAGTTGATCTGATAATTAAGAACATTGTTAAGTTTTGTTAACATGATAAATTTAATGTAAAATAAGCAGGTTTGAAGGGGGTGTTAAGAACCTAATAATTTAATAAGTTGTCAAACATGTTCATTCAAAAAAAGAGAGGTTGGTAAAAGAATAATGTCAGTTGTGTTAGGTTTTCTCATGTTTTCTTTTTCTTATTTCTGTGTTGATGCTAAACGATGTTACACAATCCCTCTAATACCTAACACTTACTGTTTTATTCGAAGTATTGGCTATCGCCTCCCACTACTTTTGCAGTCTTTCTGGCAGCATACGGATACCTCGTTGGAGGAATACTTCATCTCCATATGATGTGAAGTGTTGCTCAAACAGGCTATGTGCTTATTGGGAACTTTAAATAAAGGCTTTTGAGAATTAAATCGTGTATTTTTTATTAATTTTTTTCCAAATTTAAATGTTTAGATAATAAATACGGCTGTCTTCTTACGTAAGTGACAGTTTTTGAAAACTACTTAAGATGTCAAATAAATCTATATATATATATATATATATATATATATATATATATATATATATATATATATATATATATATAGATATTTATATATTTATTTACATCTTAGCATGATTTACTGAAAAAGGTAATTATAATTGTTGTCGAAACACTTAAATGTAATCAAAATTTAATGAAAAAACACACGATTTCAAGCCCAGTAGCTACGTATCTTAATCATGAGAGATAATCATAAAAGTATGCATTTTCATATGGCAGGCTTATTCTTTACGTTTTAGTATATTATAAATATTGTTGGTAGTAATACCTATTTTGTAACACTTTCCTCTTTTTTGTACGGAAAATAGCTGCAATTGCTTTTGAATGGTGTAAATCTTGTAAAATACACTTTTAAATACAGGATTTTTGCCTTTCTATGAACGTAAGTTATGAATGTTTTTATCTCCATTATCTTCTGTGTAATAAAATAATTTGTGAACAGAATCGCTTACATATAAGTTCCATCTAATCATAAAAATTCACTGGATTGCTTCTGAATCGGCAAATGAGGTTTTCAGTAATGTATTATTTAAAAGCAACCCTTATAAGTTAGGACCACCATCAACATTGTAATTTAAAATATATAGATGATTTAATTCTCCTCCACTTCAGAGAAAGAACACCCTAATGACGTAGTATTATGGGTAAGAATTTGTTTTTAACTTTTTCGGTGTGTCACATTTTTCAATAAGTTGAAATAAAAATAAATAAAAAACGTGCTAAAATTCGAATTCTTATAAAACAGCCAGTTATAAGTTTATTTTATTACGAACGTCTTCTCATGCCAGTAACTAAGGTAAAGTTTTACTGTTAATTGCGTATATTCTGTGTTTAGTATAAGTGGGTTTCTTAATTCTTAATTAAAGTACAAATAAATGTGTAATTAAATTACCAAAAATATACATTTGTTTTCTGTTTCAATGTTAATTGATACCTGAAGCAGTGTGATCAACATTGAAATGAAAAGAGCAGGGTTGGTTCTAGCGTCTATAATTAGAAACACTTGTAAAGGCTCGAGTAAAGCTTTTGGGGAAAAGAAATTGGAAAAAATTAATTTTATAATCTCCTCATTCTTTGTCAGAAAGAAGCTACACATTCTGTGTAATATTAAATGTATGTAATATATACATAAATACCGTTTTTAGAATTGGGTTAAAATTATTGTCGTACCTCCTGATAGAAGAGACTTTACTTTTGTTATAATCTCTGATGCAGATGCACATTAATTCATTAAAGTACACATGGGGTTTAAACAGTTCTTTCTAATTATGAAAACAAGGTATACAATTTTACAATTTCTGGTACTTTTAAACGTCTTTTATGAGATCATAATTTAGGTATAGGAAACAATCGCGCTTAAATTTGAAAATGAAATTATGTTGAACCTGCAACTAATGCATACGATACACAGATTATGTTGATAAAGGTGCAATTCGCACATTGTGGTTCTACATTTTATTTCCTTAATACAGCAATGTTTGTGCGTTAGATTTCCTGTACATGGATCTCTTGTTATCGACAAACTGTATATTACCACATCAGTCTCACAGATAAAGTGCTTGTTTTTAACATAACTAAGTGAGATGGTCCATGGTTCTTACCTCAAACTAATCATGAATAGGACGCTCGTAGTAGTGTAACCAAAACGTCAATAATGGCAACTGCTTCTACATTTGTAACGGTATCGTCATAACACGTTCTAAATTGTTCGCATATGCAGAAAAGCGAAAGGTTCATTCTCCTTTAAAATTCGACTAACCTGAAAATCTCGCTTCAAGACATGCTTTTTAAATTCATAAAAAGCTTTAAGCTTTCTCAATCCATCCGAAATGTTCGATAATTAATGCTAAAAATATTTACCATTAAACTGATAACAGCTCTACGTAACAGTAGCCATAAAATTTCAAGAATATCAAAGATATGTATAACTAGAACTCAAAACAAAATATAACCATGTAGTAATTTAACGTCTCTAATAACGCCACATTAATGCCCACAATTGTTGGTTATGCTATTGTACAGGTTGTCCCATTTTGGTTGTCCTCGCAGGGTATCTCAGTTATTAGCAAAGATACAGAGATGCGGTTTTCGCGAACGTTGGCTACTTTTTTGTGAAACGAAAGATGACACAAACATAATTACTCTAGCTCTTCTCATTTTTGAGATACAGGGCGTTTTTGAAAAAGTTGCATTTTGAGACAGCCCCCGTATCTCAGCTATACGATGACTTATAGAAAAAGTGAAAAGTGTTCTTTATATAATTTTTTCCGTAGAATGCAGTGCTGTTTTCAGAATGAGTATACGGGGTCAGGTCAAAAGTTATCGGGATCAACTTCATTTTTTTAAATGGGACACCCTGTCTATTTTCTCATAATTAAATTTCTCTTGTTCTAAGCACTTCAAATATATATAACAATTATCACTTATTTTGATAAATAGCGTGGTATTTTGTATTATTAACTGAATTTCTTAGTAGGCTTTGAATTCGTAATCTTCTATTGTTTTTTTGTGCCTAATATAGAAAACCATCATTATGTAATTATATGTCATTGAAGAAGATACAAATTTCGGCAAAATAATTTATTTTATTTCCAGAATTGTTGATTTGAAACTCATATAAATATTGGATGTATTTATTTATAAATTTAGAGACAAACGAAAATAAGAAGAATTAAAATTTTATAAATATTGCTCAATTTGCTGACCATTATGGTCAAGACAAATCCTACATCTCCGAAGAATTTCTTGAATGGATCTTAATAAAATAGGGTCTTAAACGTAGTTCTTCAAAGGCTTCTCTTGTAGCATTCATCAAAGCTTCTTGAGTTTCATACCGTCTTTGATGAATTTTATTTTAAGGTAGCCCCACAAAAAAATCTAAAATTGATAGGTCTGGGGACCTTGCTGGCCAATTAACTGGTCCATTGTTACCAATCCAATGGTTTTGAAACATTGTATTGAGGTAATCTCTTACTAGTCTTGCATTGTGGCAAGGTGCCCCGTCTTGCTGAAAATAAACCTCTCTTAGCTGGGCTAACGGAATATCATCAATCAATTCTGGAAGGCAAATGTCCAAAATTTCCAAATATCGTTGATGGTTCAAATTGCCTTCAAACATGTAAAATGTTAATCTGCCTCCTAAAATGAAACAGGACACATTGAACCCAAACCTGCCTTGCTGCTGACGGATCACGGTAACATGCCGATTTTCGTTAGACCAGAAACGATTCGTTGCTTATATGGCTTTCATCCGACCATATAACTAAACGACCAAAATTACCATTTTCTTCACTTTTCTGAATATACCATCTACAGAAATCGATACGCAATTGAGCATCACCCGGATGCAAGTGGTGGATGACTTGAGGTATATATGGTTTATAATGGTATTTTTAAATATTTTTGATACTTTCGTTTTGAAATGCCCACCGATTCTTCTATTTTTCTGCAAGACGTATAATTTTCGTTAACAGTGACCTCTGCAAGGACATTTATTTCATTATTTTCTTCGTTTTCTTTTCTATATGTTTTGGCGCGTAGCCTTTCAAACGATCCGTGATTTTCCAAATTTTGTTTTAACCTAATGAATGTTTTTTACACGGTTGCCTTCTTTCCGGAAATCTATAATATTCACATTTTATTTAACTCAAATGATGACTAACATTCCAGTAAATATAAATACCTTTCAAAATATATTTCCTTCGCTTGCTCTGCATTAAAATTTGTTTGGTAATAAACCCCAATCATATCTAATTTCTCATAGTTCTCGTACCCTAAATTATTCGCCATGGTTTGAAACTTTGTAAAAATTCAAAATAACGAAAAGAATATTGAAAACTTTACTAACAATAAGGATCTCAACAATCAACAAATTTGCAAATATTGACAAATGTCAAAAAATGAAGTTGCCATGGTAAAACAATTGCAGTACCAAAGGCCACTAACAAATCCAGTTAATAATTTGAAATACTGCGCTATTTGTATAAAAAATGATGAATGCTATACAATTTGAAGTGCTTAGAACAAGAGAAATTTAATTATGAGAAAATAGACAGGGTGTCCCATTTAAAAAATGAAGTTGATCCCGATAACTTTTGACCTGACCCCGTATACTCATTCTGAAAACAGCACTGCATTCTACGGAAAAAATTATATAAAGAACACTTTTCACTTTTTCTATAAGTTATCGTATAGCTGAGATACGGGGGCTGTCTCAAAATGCAACTTTTTCAAAAACGCCCTGTATCTCAAAAATGAGAAGAGCTAGAGTAATTATGTTTGTGTCATCTTTCGTTTCACAAAAAAGTAGCCAACGTTCGCGAAAACCGCATCTCTGTATCTTTGCTAATAACTGAGATACCCTGCGAGGACAACCAAAATGGGACAACCTGTACAGCACCACCATTGATTTTTAAACCCTGTGCTCTGCACAACGCTAATGAATTCTGTCATAATTGCACAAATGCCACGCAATTGATCATTAAAGGTTATTTAAAAAATATTCGTCACGCTTTAGGATTTTGTGTTCACGAATAAACGCCACATATTTTATATAAGAGAATCATATACTATCTAAAATAAAATATAATCAAGAAACCAATAACGCATGTTGAACGGAACAAGGTTATCTCCACAGACCATAAGGTTCTAGGATAAAGCACTCCAAATATAAAATAACAACCAAGAGCTCCACCGTGAACATCCATTAGTCGTAAACAATCTAATTACTGTTCTTATACGTGACATCAACGAGGCAAACATATATACGGTAGACTATGTGTGTTTGTGTGTGTGTGTGTCTATATATATATATATATATATATATATATATATATATATATATATATATATATATATATATATATATATATATAGGCATACTTGCAATGGAATTCAGACAACGTCGCAAGTATATACGCAGCTTTTAATATTGCTATAAATGCGCTTTGTATTTTATGACAATTAGTGCCTTTTCTTTACTTTTATTACAATTCCCGATGTTTTTTTATGGATACACCCATACACAAAACAAAATTCATAAATCAATACCAAAAAAGTGTACGGCTAAAATTCACAATTATTGGTGGAAAGAGATAGAATTCGCTGAAGTAGATTATCTTGGTCTTGTCATAAAATCAGCAGAGAAAAGAAAGCAATACTTAGACATTCCCTAGTACATGACTTGGATATTTCCAGGTGCGTGACCCTATCACCCCAAAACAAAATTCTTTCTTTTAAATGGTATGGTTTGAATGCACTTTTACGCACCGCAAAGAAATTTTATTACACTGTGCCGTTAAAAAATTATTCCGTGTTTGTATTGGTGTGCAGTCATTGCCACTGGTTTTCGCCTGGATTGCCGACACTATGTCGCTAACATATAAAAATAAGTTTCAAACGGAGATACATACAGCGCCAGCGGGCAAAATTTTGGGCGTGCATAACAGTACATTTCCCCATCAAGTTTCTGAGGTAGCTATAATTAATAGGCTGCGTTGATGCCACATGACTCCAGCACCCTAACACATAACACACAATGATTTTTAAACTGGGACGTTGCAATAAAATATGGTGCACAGGAGTGCAAGAGGGATGCATTCAAATGATATTATTTAAAAGATTAATTTTTTATGGTGGGTAATGGTAAACAGCGTCAAATCATAAAGAAACATTTAAGGCATGAGAGGTATAACGGGTTGAAAAATTAGTAAAACTTTAATGATGCATAACGGTGGATTACCATCTGGATCTTGTTAAGTACATTTTTTCTATAATTTATAGGGGGTGCCAATGTACGTGACCAGATAACTGCAACACAATAAACGCAATAACTTTTCAATAGGGTCCATGCAATACAATTTTTTTTGTGGTACACAATAGTACATCAGGGCGGCATTCAAATATTATTAACAACTTTTTTTTTTATTCCGGGAATGTTAAATAGCGCCATCCTATTAAAAAAACTTTTAAGTGATGAGAGGTACTAGGCTGAAAAATTAGTAAAATTTTAGTGGTTCATAACTGTGCGTCACTTTTTGAATCTTGTAAGGTATATTTCTGCTATACTCTGTCACGTAACTCTATCACCCCGCAATAACACAAAAACGTAATAACTTTTTAACGGGGCGGTGCAATAATGTTTTACGGTGCTTAACAGTGCATTCAAATCGTTCCATTTAAAGGGTTAATTTTTATAGTATCAGTATTAGGGTCACGGAACCAGCCACAACCATATTTGGAACAAACCGATACATTCTAAGTCACGCATTTTGGCAAATTATAAAAACACTGTAAATTACTGCAGTGATCTCAATAATTATTGTTCAATATCATCCTCAAATACACTTTTCGGTTCTTCTAAAAAATCTTCCCTTGTTGCTATTTTTACTGTATTTCAGAAAATAAATGCAAATGAAACGTCTTGTTCAGAAAAATACCGTTTTCAGTTTTTTTTCACAACCACCTCAAAATATTAAGAATTAATTAAAATTTATCTATATTAAACACAGTTCTGCGAATATGGCATTTAAGTATAGTGAATGATAAATAGAAATGACAGAACAACATTAAAGAAATGACAAAATATGACCATCGCATTTTGATCTACCCAGTATGCAAAATAGTATTTTAACAGAATACAGGGCATTATAATCAATTTCCATCTACTCTACATCTCTTATCTGAAATATTTTTTCCTTTTTTAATGAATAAGCCTTTCATCGTCATCCGCAATATTAAATCAATGCACTGTATGTATATCTAGGAAACGACCACACAATATTTCGGTTGCAAGTACATAATTCACGAAAACGGCAGATATACAATAATATGGCTAATGACTGCATCTTTATCAATTAATTATACACCATCGTATGGTCGCATCTGCGAGCTGTGATAAAAAATGTATTTCTTTAATCCCCTCGAGTAGTTTGTAGTTGCGACAGTTAATTTCTTAAAGACATACTTATACTATTTATTCTATTTGTATAATAAATTCCATAATTAAAAATAATCAAACAATATCCCCCGTGTAGATATATACTTATGATCGAAGTTTGAACAAATATAAACCAAAAACACTTAATACATTTAATTTTTGTGAAATTTGGAGGTAAATAGTTGTTTCATGACTTCATGTAAAACAGAGAATAGAAGCTGAATTTTACTTGTGTGGAAAGTTTCGAACTAAATATAATATTAAAAATCGTTATCAACCGATAGTGTGCAAGGCAAATTTCGAACAAATTGAAGATAGAGTATGAGTAGGAATATAAATAAACACATAAAAACCGATGTGTCATAGGTCGGGTTGAAAGGATACATTCCGCGGCTTATCAATCGTTTTCTATCTCCTTTCAATTCTTCGTTTTCCAACGGTTAATTTCAGCCTATTTCTAAAAGTTGTTCTAGCTTAAGCATTTATTTGACATCATTACAACATCAATACGAACATCTGAAGTAGTTATTACAGCTATTCTTTGTATCCACGTAGAATCTTTTGAAATTCATTCGAGTGGACTTGCGTTGACGACAACTGGTGAATTTGTAACCGCAAATACATATTTTATTATTATATTCCCTACCTAATAACATTATTATGATGGTAGAGGGGAGAACAGTTCTTGGAATCTATAATCATCTACCTCAGCACGATGTTGCTCTTGTAGTACGGGCGAAATAATGTAGTCCAATTGTTTTATTTTACGACGGAAACACAATATATCCAGGTCCAAACATTCCTACAGCCCTCTTCTTGCATCACCATAAGCAAAGGCTCATACCACCATGTTATATACTAGTAGCATCTCTCTTCATTATGATGTACATACTCTTAATTTATTCCAGAAATAAAAGACGTTTTTGCAATAAAAACTTATATAGTTTATTTCCAAACATTACATTATTATTTATAGAAATGTTAAAGTAATTATTCTTCCTACAGTTCAGATCCTGGTGATACACATGTCTTTCTCAGCCAGAAATAGTTTAAACGTTCCAATGTGATCTTTTTTTTTTGAAGTATTCATAAAATCGTAAGGGAAGTATGCACTTACGGTTCTCATTTTCATCTCCAACTCTTTGACGGTCGTGAAAGATTTGCAGAAAGTACTGCTGTTCAATGCAGATAGATCCATCGTTACTGATTCGAGAACACTGTTGAATCATTGTTGACTCCGGAACTATACCTCTATATATTACTGCATCACGATTTTGTTGATTTTAAATCTGAACTGCTACCATCAGGAGATGGTTTCCATTTTTTTTTGTATAGTTGCAAAACTTTCACATATGATTACTCCTGTTTCATATTTTTGCTAGGATGTTGCACTCCTCTTTACTATAACCACCTCGCCCGTAAACCGCCTCATGTTGGGCATCGAATACTAATGCCGAAACTTCTTGCTTTAAGCGTTCCACCGCTGTTCTCAGGTCGGTTACCTCGGTACATTGCTCTTCAGCTTATGCCACCCACATGTTTTACACAACACTCACTACACATTATACTATTTCCTTATATTGTTACTCTAATCTCCACACTATGTTACATTAGTTCAGATATTAACCATCTATTTGGTTACCACACATATATGGGTACGAGTTATTTTTAGTAATGACGCAGCTGTTTTTAGTGATGATACTGTAACTACCATTTCTGGCTAAGACGCGAACCGGTTATTTTTAGCTATGACGTGACCACCTTTTAACAAGGACGTGAACAAGCTATTTTTAGCAACGACCTGACCCCATTTTTAGTTATTTTTTCAATGACATTTTAGGATGCTTTCGCTTCAAGGTAACATTGCAAATCTAGTGACTTTCTTCAAACCTAGTTACTTTTTGAGTTAGGATCGACCTTATATTACAACTGCCTTCTTCTATACACGCACATCTAAAAATGGAAGTTTTATGTCTTCTACTTCTATTGTGGATTTAATTTTGGTGTTCATTTCGTTCAAATTTTTAAAAAAGTTATTTAGTGTTTTTCGATCATGCGTCCAAATTATGAACGTGTTATCCACATTGAGGGAGAACCTTTGGGTTCACCATTATCACAAACATTTACTACAGAAGTAACTTCATTTATAAATGGGAATCCATTCAATCTAATTCCACGAAATTTAAATTAAATTTAAAACCATAGTTAGATGAGGATGGATTATTAAGAGTAAGAGATCGTTTAATACTTTCGAATTTAGAATTTTGTGCAAAACATGGACTTACACTACCAAAATTTATTCACTGACAAACCTATGCAACTGCTACATTGTGGTTCGCAAACATTGCTTAATTCTTTACGGGAACGTTATTGGCCATTGTTAGCTAAAAACCTTACAAAACGCAAAATTTGTAATTATATTAAGTGTTTCAAGACAAAACTTCAAAAGTTTTTCTGGGAAGTCTACCCAAATTACGTGTTATACCAACGACACGATTTTATAGTAGAGGCATTGATTATTTCTATTCAAAAGTACAGATCAGCTTGCACATGGTTACATAATATAAAAATCTTACATTTGCTTGCTTGTTTGTTTAAACACGAAAGCGTTACATTTTGAATTAGTGATCAAATTAACAGTTGAATGCTTTATTGCTGCATTGCATCGTTTTGTAGCGTGCAGAGGAGAAAACCAAGCTCTATCGTGTTTGATAACCTTGCGGCAACAAATCTCCAATTAACGGAATTATAATATTTTGTTAAATCCTATTTCCCATTTCTTCTAGAGGAATCACATATAGAAAAAGTATAGTGGAATTTTATTCCATCAAATTCTTCTCATTTTACAGGCGTTTGGGAAGCGTGTCCAAAATCTGTTAAAGCTAATTTAAAAAGGGTGGTAGGCGACAGGATACCAATATTTGAACAGTATTAAACCTTATTCACTCGAATTGAAGCTATCCTAAACTCCTAACTCTTATATCTATTATGCGAAGATCCTAACAACCTCAATACCTTGCGTCCAGAATATTTTCTAATAGGCAGAAATATGACAACCATTGCCTTTCTTATTATCAGCCCATTCAGACTATGGCCCAGAATTTTTGGAACGGATCGCAAAATAAATGGTTGTATCGAACTACACCTATTAGTGTTGGTGATTTAGTGATATTAATAGATATTGGTTTACCGGCTGTAACTGACGAATGGGAAGAATCATAATCCTCCACCCTGGAATGGATAGTGAATTGCAGGTACTGACACTGAAAACTACAAATAGTAAGGTCAAACATCCTATCAACAAAATTTGTGTTTTGCCATTAGACAATAAGTAATTGCTAGTTAGTGTATAAGAATGTATATTAGTGTAATAAGAATTATTACGTAGCCTAAGTTGATATGTAACGAGCCAATTTTTGACTATCGTTACCTTAATTCAAGTTTTGAATTTGTGTTATCATTTGTAAGTGTATTTACATTATTCGTGTATATCTAGCCATACTGTAGTATTTTTTTCTTTCAATAATTAAATTTTAGTGGATAATGCTGATACTTTCTTATTGCAGTATATATTTACGAATAATCGTGTATATAATTTTATCCTCTACAGTGGGTATTTAGCCACATCAACTTTTTGTTTTATGTCCAACGCGACCTTAATCAGAACCATTTCTGTTCCTGCTGGCTTGCAATATATGTCTTAAGTAGACTTCCCTGGATAACGTATGCAACTGATTTTAATTACATTTTTTTTATTAATTTATTATATCCTATAAGAAAACTTCTTCCCCTTTGCATTAAGAAAATTTCGTACCGTTTGTAATTGAAGATATATGGTGTTATTCACATCGAAGGAAGCGTGGTCGAATGACGTCAGGAGGTCAAAATTGCGTGCATGTAGTACTTTGGATGATGCAATTTGTTATCTTGAAGAAAAGCTTAAGTTAGGGATATCCTTTGTTATGGTATCTTTAAAAATGGAAACAGGCAACGTTGCGTCTGCTGTTAGTTATTCCCGCTTTAGTAGCCAAAAGATATATGTGTTGATTGCCCTGGATCGAGCATATATTACGTTTATCTTTACCTTATTGAAATCTGCTCTGGAAATTAGCTTATCTTCTCTGATGTGCTGCCTTATGGCATTGTCAGGAAATGAAGTTCTCAACAGTAACTCATTTCTATACAACCTATTAACCTTATTTTGAGTATGTAACCAGTAAGTACGTATCCTTTTTAGTGCAAATTACGTTTTTATTAAGTGGACGAATTAGATGGATTGATTTACGGACATTAAAGTGAAGCTCGTCTAAAATTGTTTCGAAAGTCTTAATACTATTGTAATGACAATAAAACAGCTGGCATCGGTTAATGTTTTCTAAAATAAAAAAAACATTTCAGTGCATAATCTTACTTCAGTTATATTTTGTCGGAGTAGGTCAAAATAAACTTAAAATTATTGCGGTTATACAGTTTCAATCATCTTTCATTTTGAAATAATTCTACTTAAAAATAGATCATATTTTATGTATAGTTTAGGTATCGTTTAAGAATTAGTTTACTATTGTAAAGCTTTGCGAAAGGTTAGGTATTGTTTTATTTGCTATGCTGAAATTAATCAGCAGGTTATCTTATTTTATTAAATGTACAAATAAATACAGCTTTTGCGTGGTCTATTAAGATTACATGTGGTATTAAAGTAAAACCTCATTTTTGTTGTATTTTTGAATTACTTAACCTAAAATGAGTGGCGCGTGAAGACTTGATTAATTAATTATAGCTGCGGATATATCTCTGCCTCCCTTACGACCTGATAAAGAACAGAACTCTTAATCTACATAAAGTTTCGTAAGCAATGTACCTTACCAAGGTGTAAACTTACCTGTCCTACATGAGCGAAAATTTATCTTGTGCAAGTTGGCTTCCGAGAGGAAGTGAAGTTTTTACTTGTAATATATTGGCATGTTAGGCATTATTGAATTTGTATACGTACGTCACTATTTGTATAGTTCACCTTATTCTTACGGTATGGGGGCAATCTATATTAAGCTTTACTTGTAACCCCCTCTCTGTAGAATGCAGCATCTTGCTACTTCATTGCAACTTAAAACAATAGTGTCACTTTCAATCTACACCCTTGTAGTAGCTTGTCTTATTTCCAATAAATAATTCTTATGTTGAGATTTTTATTATTCTTGGGGCACTCAGATAAGCAATTCGTCCTAATTATAACAGCAAATATCCTAAAGATGGTATTGAGAACGTTTAAGGTTAGTGACTAGGAATGTAGTTTTTTAATGTAACAAGGAAATCAGTGATTAAGCATTTGCAACAGAACAATTCTGAATAACCAAATAATGATGAATGAAGTACGTCGTTTATTAAAAAACGGTAAACAAAAGTCATAAAAAAAGTATTACTATTAAAATTAAACCATATAAGGTAGTGCAAGATTTAAGCTTTTTAAGCCTTAATTAATAATTTAGGGATAAAAATCTACTGTCTGTCTTATTGAAAAATACGTTTTGGTTTATTTAAATACACAAAATGTCATTTGAACGAACCATAAAAGATGAAATTAGATTAGTGTGGTTCTCTCTTACTATCAAATTTGCATTTGTTAGTTAAAATCATGACTTACAAATATCTATGCAAATATGCATCTGTTGCAGAATTTATTGCTAGTGGTATTAAAAATTTACACACACTGTGACTGTGACATTTTTTAATTTCAATGCAATATGTACAAACCTATGGTATATAAATTATGTTTCGTCGATAAAAAGAACCAAATCGCTAACGTTTACTCTTTTCAAGAACGATTTCAGGAACTATCAATGTGAATGATCACGTATTTTAACTACAACGCTAAATAACCACTTTGCACACAAAACGTTTTTGAAAGGTAATATAGATAATTTACTTCCAACATTTCATCAATTTTTGTTGAGAGACTCCCTCTGAGAATTGAAAAATTCGGCATCACTGCTTTCTAAAAGATAAAATAAATAATCCATTATTATATAAATTCCGAAAATTTAGGTGTTTGTATAACTTTTACTAAAACAACACTGTCGCGCATCTAATGAAATCACAGTCCCTTCCGTTTGTAATCTCAATAATTTAAAAGGTAAATTCAATGAAATAGACAAACTGTATTTAAGAAATCAAACGAATTTTCGAGAAGCTTTTTTTGTTGAGAATAAATTAAACTTTTCTTAAGAAGGATAGCACTATGTAGGGTCCACTTTAATGCTATGATGTACCCAAAATCGATTTTAGTCTTAATTGGTTTTAGGACTACAGAATCTTCAAAAGAAAATTGCGGAACAATGCTTTGTAGAAACTGATTAAAGGTTATTTTTCCGTACGTGCATACCAAAACAAAATATAACGTACATCAGGTTAGAGTTTCCCTTTCAAATTGTGCAGCTGTGATTACACAGGATAAGTTAGAACAAAAACATAGCTTTTATTTGTGCGATTATAAAGGTGATTGACCCTCTTCAAAAACCTCATTAAGACTTTTTATCGTTTTATATAGCAGAAAATCGTGTTTTATTTGTTTTCTGCACTTAAAAAGCTTTATGGCATTTAAGAAATTTATATATCTGTTCTTATTTTTAATAATAAGCCAAATTCTGGTATTTGGTATGTATGTTGTCGCTTTGCCACGTACTTGTATCGATCCGCATTCAACCACGTTCAGAGTCTGCCCGATTTTATTTATCGCACAAAATATTGTATAAATACATATCTGCTATGATCGAATTCCCAAACAACAAAAAATATGTTTATTACGTTTGAAAACATTTTAATGTTTAGAATTCTGTAAGTAGGTTTTAGTAGCGGCAATTCTTCAAGATAGTGAACTAATTAAAAACCTAAAGTAACTATCAACCGTCCAGTATGAAATTCTTTAATTGAAAAATAATCCAAACCTTCACATTAAAAGAGACAAGTAATTTGCCTAAAATAGGTTCTTTTCCAACAAAGTAATGGATTTTTAGATTAAAAAGGTAATTCTTTAAGGATAAAGAAGTATTCAATTTTAATTAAACTAATCTAGGTAATAAATACGACAAACAACTCTTAAATTTAATCTCCAAATTAAGGTTTTGATATAAGTATTAATTTAACAATTTGGTTAAGTTTTTAATTTTAATTAAGTACGTAAGTTTTCTTAAAAAGGATGAAACCTCAAAATTTTTTTTATTGGTTTATTATGAAAAAGTGTGAAAATTGGTTATGTGCTGTTCAATCTCCACACATTCGTAAAACGTTTCATGCTTTTCATCAGCATGTGATAAAAGAAAACTTATATAGTCAATACTACTTGTATTACATTTACATTTTTAATGGTTTTATACATGTTTAACAAAAGCTTCACGATTGCTAAAACGTTAAAAAAATATATACTTATGTTACGGATTTCACACAACTAGATATTGTTATGGGGCGATACTTTCTGCCTGTCTATCTGTCTGCGCCCTCTCTCTCTCTCCTCTCTCTCTCTCTCTCTCTCTCTCTCTCTCTCTCTCTCTCTCTCCTCTATCTATCTTCTCTCTCTCCCCTCTCTCTCTCTCTCTCTCTCTCTCTCTCTCTCTCTCTCTCTCTCTCTCTCTCTCTCTCTCTCTCTCTCTCTCTATCTATCTATCTATCTCTCTCTCTCTCTCTCTCTCTCTCTCTCTCTCTCTCTCTCTCTCTCTCTCTCTCTCTCTCTCTCTCTCTCTCTCTCTCTCTCTCTCTCTCTCTCTCTCTCTCTCTCTCTCTCTCTCTCTCTCTCTCTCTCTCTCTCTCTCTCTCTCTCTCTCTCTCTCTCTCTCTCTCTCTCTCTCTCTCTCTCTCTCTCTCTCTCTCTCTCTCTCTCTCTCTCTCTCTCTCTCTCTCTCTCTCTCTCTCTCTCTCTCTCTCTCTCTCTCTCTCTCTCTCTCTCTCTCTCTCTCTCTCTCTCTCTCTCTCTCTCTCTCTCTCTCCTCTCTCTCTCTCTCTCTCTCTCTCTCTCTCTCTCTCTCTCTCTCTCTCTCTCTCTCTCTCTCTCTCTCTCTCTCTCTCTCTCTCTCTCTCTCTCTCTCTCTCTCTCTCTCTCTCTCTCTCTCTCTCTCTCTCTCTCTCTCTCTCTCTCTCTCTCTCTCTCTCTCTCTCTCTCTCTCTCTCTCTCTCTCTCTCTCTCTTCTCTCTCTCTCTCTCTCTCTCTCTCTCTCTCTCTCTCTCTCTCTCTCTCTCTCTCTCTCTCTCTCTCTCTCTCTCTCTCTCTCTCTCTCTCTCTCTCTCTCTCTCTCTCTCTCTCTCTCTCTCTCTCTCTCTCTCTCTCTCTCTCTCTCTCTCTCTCTCTCTCTCTCTCTCTCTCTCTCTCTCTCTCTCTCTCTCTCTCTCTCTCTCTCTCTCTCTCTCTCTCTCTCTCTCTCTCTCTCTCTCTCTCTCTCTCTCTCTCTCTCTCTCTCTCTCTCTCTCTCTCTCTCTCTCTCTCTCTCTCTCTCTCTCTCTCTCTCTCTCTCTCTCTCTCTAGTTAAAAATTTTCGATTTTCAGTTTTTCGAATATTTAAAATATTTGAGATAGCCTTGATTTCAGATTGGCATTTTAGTGGGCTCAACATTCTCTAAAACTTTCTTCATTTAACCGTCTTTCGATCTCTTATAGTTTCCAAGATAGCAATTCTGCACAGACCAATTTTGGACACACTGTATATGGGCAAATGGCCTTAAACAAAAAACACTACTCTTTGTTAAGACGTCAAGTTTTCGATATTTATTTATATATTCATCAGGACTGTTATTCAAATTAACACTACAGATAGTGTCATGAAAAAATGATATAAATCGTACTTACACATGAGGTTAGTATGATAAGTCGCACAGTAATAAGCATTCACAGAGAACAATTAGTATCAACATTAAAAATTATTTAAAAATATAAATTAATTGATGTTATAACAATCGACAAAGAAACTCACAACTACACTATTAAAATAAATAAATATTGCCACATTAAAACGTTTGACATTGACCGGAAGGATAATCATATAAAAATTTGAATTTGAACAAATGTTATTTACATAAATAAATAAAGAGGGAAATTTTAAACTGTTTAAGTGACTAAACATTCAAAAAATACTCTGTTATGGATTTAAAACCGAAAGCAAAAAAAACACAACAAAACAAAGACAATTCAGTAATTACTCAATGAGACAGTTGTTATTTTACAACCGTTGTTTTTATTTCAAAGGTATGTACATTTGAATTCTGCCAGAGTTGGTATTGAAACTGACTGACTAAAAGCTCGTTAGAGGTGCTTTCTAAAACATCTTAATGTTAATTATACGAGAGCAGTTTGATAAGTCAGTGACTTTTTGAATTTCCCGCGCAGTAATTTTAAATGCAACACTGCTCCCGTCAGCTGTCATTTATTATTAGACTACTGTCAAATTTTGAGCAAGCTGCGTTTAGTTTGTCTTTTACAGCCATTGAAAGCAGACAATCTCCTGAATTTTAACGAAAATGGAAAAAACTAAATTTCCTGTGCGATTAAGCATTATTTTTTGCATAAAAAACCATCGCCGAAATCATTTAAAGGCTTGATAAATACTGTTTCAATGGTTAAGAAGTGTTGTTTTACTGAGTTCCGTTGTGGTCGTACCAGCACGACTGATGCTCAACATTCAGGTCGTCCAAAGGGGGTCATCATGGTAGAAATCGTCTATAAAATCCATGGATTGATATTGGACGATCGTAGAATGAATGTGCGTGAGGTGGCTGAAGCTGTGGCCATCTTCAACTGAGCGGGTAGATCTCATTTTACGTGAATAGTTGGATATGAAAAAGATATCCCCGCAATAAGCGCAACTGTGTGAGCACTTCAAAGGAGTATTTGGCGATGTTCACACGCAATCCGAATAAGTTTTTGAGCCCTTTCGTTATCATGGACGAAACATGGATCCGTTACAACACACCAGAGGAACAATGAAAACAGTGGGTTTCTCCGGGTTTCTCCGCCAAGGTGGGTATGTCAGACAACAACGTCATGGCCACAATTTTTTGGGGTGCTCGAGGTGTGATTCACATCGATTACCTTGAAAAGGGGAAAAATGACCACCGCCAAATATTATTTAGAGCTTTCGGACATATTCGATATTGGTTGGACGCAGAAAAGACCGCATTTGGCGAAGAAAAAAGTGCTGTTCCAACAACTCAACGCACGCGTGCATACGTGTGTAGCGACCATGGCAAAAATCTATAAATTGGGCTACGAACTGCTACCTCATCCAACATATTCTCCATATTTAGCCCCCGGAGACCATTTCCTGTTTCCAAACCTGAAGAAATGGCTGGGCGGTAAGAGATTTTGGTCGAATGAAAAGGTCGTCACTAAAAAAGCGCCTGTTTTTAGGGCCCCGAGAAAATGTATTATTTATAAGGAATAAATAAATTGGAGTAACGCTGGACTGAATGTATAGAACTAAAAGGAGACTATGATGAGAAACAAAATGCTCATTTGCCGAAAAAAATATCGTTTATTCAAAAAGGCACTGACTTATCAAACTTCCCTCGTACCTTTGTGGTCGAACTAATTTCTGTATGGCGTATTATACATATAATAGAAGCAAGGAAAGAATCATTCGTATTATAGAGGAGAAAGGCAATATGTCGACTCATCGTGTGTATGCAATATCTTGGAATTTAACTAAGCATTAGTTATATGTAGGAATATTTGAATGTTGTAGAAATATTTTCATGTTGAAAGCATTAAATTTGGATGAAAAGTAATGTGTGGTAAGACACTACTGTCATTTGCTACTATGCATAAAAGAGTTTGGATTAAAGAAATGGCTGTAGACGTTTGAATGAGTGAGTTTATGACATATTGATATTGTATTAATGGGCAGTAAGGAATATGTATGCATATTGTTGTAGAAATTTTGTAATATTGCGCAATAATA
Organism: Vesta saturnalis; assembly: GCA_036346205.1. Classification (NCBI taxonomy): domain Eukaryota; kingdom Metazoa; phylum Arthropoda; class Insecta; order Coleoptera; family Lampyridae; genus Vesta; species Vesta saturnalis. The sequence continues at coordinate 830,153 of JARFJB010002150.1, read as the reverse complement.
GTAAATTTAATCCAAGTTCAAGAATGAAGTTGTTAGAATGTGAGGGAGTTAAATTATGCGGAAGGAGAATTCGCCCATATTCATAATTTTCATAGAAAGTTGAGTTATGGTCTGAATAATGTACAGAGTGAATATATTGCAATTACTGTTTTTTTCGGAGAGAATTTATGAAGAAATTCAAGATGGCTACGTTTATTTCGCATCTTGCTCTACTTTTAGGATTCCACTCGGCAAGGAAACGCGTAAGAACTTGTTCGTGATAGGTGAATTTTGATGTTGGCGCGAATATACTGCGGAATTCTGGTAACATGGCAGGCAGAAGGTATATAAGAGAGTCCAATTGAAGGGATAGGGAGTTAGTTCAGATAGTCGCGCTTGGCGTTTTAGGGGGGATTTAGAATGGCCAGTGTCGGATTTCACTTGTGAAAATTGTAGTTTTTGTAGCACGTAGATAAGCAGCTGCAATAACCCAAACGGGGATAAATCATATAGACATTCATAAATAAATAATCTAAGTGTGAATTGAAAGGAGATAATAGTGATTTCCTTTCAAGAAATTTAAAAAAGTGCGAAATCAGGTTTTAAAATAACTCAGCAAGTATTTTGTTGACAGTGTTCAGTAGTAGAGGGTGCGACGATAATAATAAAAAGAAAGCCTGAAGTAACCTTTAAGTAACCGAATTAAAAGTTTGTGAATTTAGTTAAGATATTGGAGGTCATCATTGACATTGAATGAAGTACATGTGTACAATCGTTAGTAACATCAAATCAATTGTACAAATCAAATAAGAATTCCATTATACCAATGGAAGTAAACATTCTTTATTATGTTAAACGTTTCTGTGAAGGGCACAACTTAAAGTAAAGCAAAGAGCCCATTTGTAATAAGCGAATGTACAGCCTGAGTTAGCGGATACGGCTGTCTTCTGTGTTTTGTGTCAAGCGTGTTTGCAAATTTAAAAAGGATTACTAAAGCAGACCATATGGACTTCATTATACCACGGATAAAGGATTAATTAGCATAAACTGTCAGAACTAGTTTTAGGTTTTTTTTAACAGATACAAATACAATTATCTCTTAAGTACCTTTTTTTGCTTATTTAGTTAATAACTTCATATTATCAAGTAAAAGTGTAATCGAACTTTATCTATTATAATGTGCTTAGTATAAGTTTTGGGGGAATTTTTAATCTATAATTGGTTTTGTTGTGTTTTGAAACCACGTGTTTGTATATATTTACAATTTAAAATTGATCATATATATATATATATATATATATATATATATATATATATATATATATATCCATTATTTAATTTACTTTTTTGTTTATTTTTGTCAGCTGAGAAAATTTTAGTATTAACCTGTGTAAATTTACCTAACGGGATACATCTATTGATAATTGAAATTAGCCTTTGAATATTTTTGAGCTTATGGTGTATTTGAAATTGGGCAATGAGCCAGATCGATTAGTAAATTTTATTTTAACAATTTTGAATTATTTTGCAGTCAACCAAATACAGAACACTACTAATGTAGCACTTTTATTAAGTATCAATTACAGATTTGGAATATTAAAATTTAAACCTATTGATGAATGTTTAAATACTATTTTTAAAGAGAAAGTATTAATAAAATATAAAGATATTATTTATGATCAAAGCACCGATCTTTCCATTTTAAACTTTTCAGCAACAAATGAATGTCTTGTTGATATAACGATTATAAAACCGATTTTATTTTGATTCTTTTCTAAATTGGATATTGTTTATTTAATTAAGGGTTTTATAACAGTTAGAAATACAAATTTGTAGGTACACGAGTGATACTATGCTTTATGATTTGGAATTTTCATGTGTACGGGGTGTGTTCAATAAGTTTACGACTATCCGTGTATTTCAAAATCTTCTTAAGCTTCTGGATCAATTTATTTTCAAGTCTGAGTGAACTTGAGTGGTGAATTGTTTTACTGAGTAGGCTGCGTTCCTGTCACACAGGAATATTTTAACATCCCGCCTAAGACTACTTTTGTGGTGGCGCCTAGAGACAATTTTTCCTGTACTGAACATTGTGAGTTATAGATTTATGCTAAGTGTAAAGTGTTTGCAACTACCTTTCAACCATTTTACTCCCTATATCGACGCCTACCATTTCCACTGTAGCTGACTTGGCAACCCGCTTACACGACGCCTAGTGCGGTTTCAATGTGTAACAGAGCAAAATGTAAAATAAAAACCTAATCGTTTACTTTGGCTTTTAAAACCACTTCTAAACGTCACGCCTATTGATAAAGAGGTGCTACGGGGCCCGATTTGTAACTTCAGTTATACCAACACGTTTACACGATGAATAAGGACTGTTGTAATAACGTGGATAGTTTTTTAACCGATGCTGCATACTCGTCTGTACTTACTCAATCACGCTATTAATAGTTACGGTATACAACAACAGATTCTTATAAAGTTGTTCGTAAAAATTACGTGTTTAACAAGAGCTTTATTTATTTATTTATAATCTGTTCTATAAATGTTAGAGTGAAACTACCAACATGAAAACTGCGGCTTACTCTGATAACATAGTTTGAAAGTACGGTCAGATATCAATAAAGGATAAAATGAAAAGCAAAGAAAGTAATATTTTCTTACGACTACAAGTAGAAATAGTAATCCGATTGTGAAAACTTCTAGGAGCTATGGGAATAAAAGTTAATTCTAAATTACATTGAATTTTGCTAGTAATTTAGGATCTAAATACAATCAGTGCAAAATTAATATAAAAAGAAAGTACTTTTGTTGTTTAAATTGTATTGACACGGTAAATTGAAATGTACCATATTTACAACTATGTTCAAAGAAATAGCTTCTTTTCAGCTGCTTTAAACTTTGAAAACATAAATGTAAAACTTTTTATATTTTCCATTCATTTTGTGCATTAAAAAAGTTTTTATGTATTCCTATATTATTCATAAAGTATAATGTTTTACTGCATATAATAACCTTTTAAAATGGAAAATGTATTCATAATTCTATTCGTTATGGCATACGAATCGTATACCTTGTCCATTTTTAGATATAAGACAGATTGTAAAACTGTTTCAAATATTTTATATTACATCTTAAAAATACTTGTAGTCTAGTTTTCCATTGAATGAAATTCATTCATAGATATTAAAGATGTAAAATACCAAAGAAATTGGACTGACAAGATTGATAATTTCTTTTAGCTTCCAAATCCAATCGATTTTAAATAGGATCAACTTTAACTACAAATATGTATTTACATGGATATTGTAAACCATTGTGGGAATAATTTAAAAATAAGATTACTTGCTCCAGAGTTATTATTCACTAAAAATTCAAATGAGTACAACTTTTAGTAAAATTTAAGTGGTTATAAAATCACAATAAATGAAATATAAAGTTCAACGTAAACATAATTTTTAGTAGATGATGACTTAAAGGAAATAGGTTTGATATTGGTATAGCTTTAATAATTAAAACAATAATAATAATAGTAATAATAATAATAACAATAATAATAATAATAATAGTAGTAGTAATAATAATAATAATAATAATAATAATAATAATAATAATAATAATAATACCTAAGGGTTGAACTACCTACTAGGCGCGTCCCCAGGTGGCGGATAGGGGAACGACCTTGCAAATGATCGTAAGTGATGCAAGGCTAACACCGAAATATGAGCTCGTGGCCTTAACCCGCCACTGTTAGCTCTACCAAATACGGTGTCGCGGACCAGTTCACGTGGGGCCTCTTATCTAATGAGGACAGGGATGGCAACCCTGCGTTCCCCTTCGCTGGAAGTACACTTTTCTTATACTAGTCTTGAGTGGCTTCCCTTACTTTAACCCTTTCCTGTCGGAACACTCTAGTTCCAACTCTTGATCTCTTCAGGCTCCCAGCCAAAGCTGGGAGACCACTTCCTTTTCTTTCTACTCGTCCCAGGACATGCACCGACAAAGTGTATACGGGTGTGGCAAGCCCGGGATGTCCTTGCTGGGGACGGCTGAGCGCTAGCCGTCTCCTAATACCGCAACCGCGAACTGTACTTCAGAGACTCTAGCAGGGCGTGGCTAGGGAACGTCGTACACGTAGCGGTCGGTGGTCTTGGCTTAATTGCCTGGACTACGAGGAAGGTAACCTCTATAAAAAATCCCCCAATCCTAAGGTCGTTTGGCAGTTTTAGGTGCTGACGGGATTGCGCGAGGGGATGCCTGAGCGTGGCCAGGGGGAAGCCTGGTCCTTAGCGTTGAAACGCCTGTGGGGGCTTGGTGCCCCCCACAGTATTTAGCCTTGCCACGGTATAGGAGCACTGCTGTGGTTGACCTGTTTTTCTTCCTGTTTGCGTGGGAACAGTATGAATTCTAAATCAATTTCCCAAGAGTCGTCTCCCTCTTTAAACAGAGACAACTTTCCTGTTTTAGGAAAAAATGTAAAATTGGTCAGTGAGACGAGTTACCCTCGGTTCCTGTCCATTAGGTTGTTACCTGAAGGTAATTTCGATAGAGTCAGCCCTTTTTTAATTAGCAAGAGTATATATAGTATAGCTGGTGAAACTAAAAAGGTTAACAAGGTGAAGGATGGTCTATTGGTGGAAACCGTTTCAAAAAAGCAAACGGAGACATTATTAAAAATGAAAAAGGTTGGTGAGTTAGATGTTGAGGTTACCCCTCATAAGTTTTTAAATCGTCGAAAGGGAATAATTTTTTGTCGGGATCTATTAAATGCATCTATCGAAGAAATCCATGAAGGCTTAAAGTCAGAAGGTGTAGTTGAGGTCAAAAGATTACAAAGTAGGAAAAATGGAACATTAGTAGATACTGCAATGTTAGTGTTAACATTTGAAAGGCACGAACTCCCAAAAGTCATCAAAGCGGCGATGTACAGTTTAAAGGTGCGCCCTTTCGTCCCCGAGCCCATGCGTTGCTTTAGATGTCAGCAGTTTGGCCATACCTCGTCAAACTGCAAAAATAATCCTATATGTATATGTGGCTATCCAGTACATGAAGGCACTGCTTGCATAGAAGAGCCTATATGCACAAATTGTCAGGAAAAGCATTCGTCTAGGTCTAAGGATTGCCCTGTTTATAAATCTGAAAAGAAGGTACAAGAAATCAGAGTAATACATAATGTAAGCTTCATTGAAGCCAAAGCTATGGCGAAATCATCTGTGGTTACACCATCTACTTCTTTTGCCCAAATTACGCAATCTAAAGACAATAACAAGGAAGTAGTTAGTGAAGTAGCGAAGATTATACTGCCGGTATTACAAAGTACTATTCAAACGCAGATAAACAATTTAAAATCTACTCTGAAGGAGTACATACATGAAGTATCGTGCACCACTACAGATATCGGCAGTGAAATGGAAACCGAGAGCTTTTCTGAAGGCAGAAAGAGAACTGCCCCCGTTTCCCCAACTTCAGTTGGGGAAATAGATGAAACATTTATTGATCCTTGTCTTAGGAAACAGAAGAAGAAAAAGGTGGGATGGCCCAAGGGCGTTCCACGCAAGAAAAATGTTAACGCCGAAAATAAAAAGATTGGAGGGCCTTCAGTTATGCTGTTGGATCCTAAAAAGTGATACAGAACCTGTGATATTTATGTGATAATTTGATCTGTGATATTTTACCTTACCGTTTTATTGTTTTAGTATCTGTTTTGCCTTGTTAATTCTTATCTAATTGTCTTTGTCTCTTTAGACATAGAGCTGTATTTATTTATTTATTTATTCATTTGTTATATATTATCGTTGTCTTTGTCTCTTTACACATATAACTATATTTATTTATTTATTTGATGTCCAATTTATGTGTGTTATTGTCCAATCATAAAACCTAAACAGTACCAACGTGATATACTTTAGTCGACCAAATGTTCAAATGGCTCATATAATAAATAATCCACACAATATCATGCAATGGAACTGCAACGGATGTAAAACACACTACCCCGAACTAAAAAGCTTAATTTTGGAAACAAAACCGATCTGTATGTCTCCAAGAGACACATTTTAAACCTGGAGAAAAGTTTCACTTAAGAGGTTATAGCAGTGTACGGCAAGACGTAATCCCTGTTCATCGAGCACGTGGCGGGGTTGCAACATTTATAAAGGAATCTATTCCTTACAATAATTTTCCAATAAGGTCCGATCTACAAGTCATTGCAGTACAACTAGCGTTTCCAATAAAGATCACAGTATGCAACGTGTATTTGCCAAACCAAAACTGGGAAATGAGGCAATTAAACAACATTATGGAACAACTTCCTCGCCCCTGCATAATAGTTGGGGACTTCAATGCGCATAATACACTTTGGGGGTCATCACACACAGACATATGCGGAAAAAATATAGAGCAAGTAATCGAGGAACACGAACTGGTAATAATTAACAGTGGGGAAGGCACATTTTTAAATTCTAAAGGAAATTGTCTTTCTGCCATTGACTTGACAATATGCTCCCCACAAATAGTACCTCTACTAAGGTGGCACTGTTTAACAGACCATCATTTCACGGATCATTTTCCTATTTCGGTCGAATTTGCACATCATCATCAAACATGCCATAGACTAAAAAGGTGGAAACTTGATAGAGCGAACTGGAATTTATTCAGGAGCCTAACAGACAACTTTATCGCCCCAGACGAACCCATAACGGATGTAATTGAAAGTTTTGCTACAATATCCTATCGGCTGCGTATAAAAGTGTTCCCCAAACTAGTGGCTGTAGAAACAATAAAGTAGTCCCTTGGTGGAATGAAGACGTTGCACAAATAATCCGAGAAAAAGACATGCATTTAATTTATTTAAAAATACCCAACCACAAAAAATTTAATCGAATTTAAAAAATTGCGAGCTAAGGCGAGGAGAACAATTATACAAAGGAAAAAGGAAACCTGGCACAAGTACATCACAACAATTACCACTCAAACGACGACTTCTGAGATGTGGTCTAAAATCAGAGCAATTCTAGGAAAACGGTTTGCACATTCCTCAATCATCCTACACTCAAACGGAAATGATGTGATTGGATCAAATAGTATTGCCAAATGCTTTGCTTCTTATTTTGAAAGTATTAACCTAACAAGCAGTTACAGCATAGAATTTCAAAACCTAAAGGCAATACAAGAACAACCAATAAATTTTGATACCTTTCATGTACTAAATTATAACTTACCGTTTACAATGGAAGAATTAGACGAAACACTGAAAACAGTAAAAGGTATTAGTCCAGGACCAGACGAAATTCCATACGACTTTATTAAAAACCTTTCCATCAAACAAAAGCAGAAGTTCCTAGAAATTATCAACAAAATATGGAAACTCAAAACTTTTCCAAAGCAATGGAGAGAAGCTATAGTTATACCTATCCCAAAAGAAGGAAAAGACATGATGAGCCCTAGCAACTACAGGCCTATCTCTTTAACAAATTGTATGTGCAAAATAGCCGAAAAGATGGTTAGTAAACGCCTTATGTGGTATCTAGAAAGCAATAACCTGTTAGACAAGGTTCAATCTGGATTTCGAAAAAACAAATCTACAATAGACCAAATATCCTACCTAGAGAACAACATTCAAAATACATTTGCAGAAAGAAAACATCTTGTGGCAATTTTCTTTGACATTCAAAAAGCTTTTGATACCGTTTGGCGATACGGGATATTAAAGACATTACATGATTGGGGTTTAAAAGGAGAGTTGCCAATCTTTGTAAACAACTTTCTTAAAAATCGCCAGTTTAAGGTGCGTGTTGAAAATGTGTACTCTGAATATCACACTCAAGAAAATGGTTTGCCACAAGGATCCACTTTAAGTGTGATACTCTTTCTAGTTGCTATTAATAATTTAACATCAGTGATAGACGACAAAGTACATAAGACCTTATATGTAGATGATTTATCGGTTTTCATATCAGACACACCAATGACAGAAATTCAGCACGTACTTCAGAACACAATAAATAAGATTACACAGAAAGCATCACAACTCGGATTTACCTTTTCACCACAAAAAACAAAATGTGTACATTTCTGTCGGTTGAGGTCAGTACATGAAGACCCTGCTTTACAATGTATGGAAACCCAATTGAATGTGTTCCTACATATAAATTTTTAGGTGTGACTTTCGATGAGAAGCTAAACTGGAAACAGCATGTGAAAAATTTAACTGTAAGCTGTAAAAGATTTATTAACATAATAAAATCCGTATCAAATATAACTTGGGGAATGAACTATAAGATTTTATTAAAAATGTACAAGACGATAGTGTTGCCTAAACTAGATTATGGTGCGATCTCGTATGGTTCGGCACGCAAGTCCACTTTGCGGCAGCTAGATTCCATACAAGGGACAAGTTTACGACTAGCACTAGGAGCATACCGCACTAGCCCATACGCGTCCTTGAATAGCGAAACAGGAACTCTTCCATTAGAGCTAAGGAGAGAACAACTATTGTTAAATTACGGCGTTAACGTCTTATCACAAAGTTCCCACCTAAATAAGAACTTATTTACATCAAACGCTATTTTAGATCTTTATCAGCATCGGATGACAATTACAAAATCATCCGGTAAAAGGTACATGGACTTAAGAAAACTACTAGGTACTGCTATACCTACCATACTCACTACTTCTCTGATAAAGGACCCTCCTTGGACCAAACTACCACCAAAATCCATTTCGAACTGGCCAGACACAGGAAATCTGAAACAAATAAATCAGTTTATCTTAAGCTATTTAACGAAATCATTCACTCTTACCAAAATGCAAGCGTAATTTATACTGACGGATCTAGAACAAAACAAGGAGTGGGAAGTTCTTTCTTCTATATTGAAAATGCATATTCCTGGAGTTTGCCCAAATCAGCAAGTGTAATAACAGCAGAGCTCTATGCAATATGGCAGGCATTAAAATATATTGACATAAACACCAACAGAAAATATATAATCGTTAGTGATTCACTAACCGCATTACTAATGCTACAAAACAAAAACACGGATAACTCGCTGATAGCAAACATATTTGAATCCCTTTGGTGGTTAGATGAACAATACAAAAAAGTAACTTTCCTGTGGGCTCCAGGGCATGTAAAAATTGCCGGAAATGAAAAAGCAGATTTGGCCGCTCGAAGAGCTACACAGGTAGATTCGGAGGAAATTCCTATAACAAAAACAGACATGAAAAATTACATTAAACAACAAATAAATAACAAATGGCAACAACAGTGGAATGAATCAGATGCAAAATTAAAACAGGTTAAAGCTGGCATAACCGCTTATACGTACCCAACCACTTTAACACGTTCTGAACAAGTGGTGCTTACAAGGATTAGGATAGGGCACTCTAATCTAACAAACAGCTTTATGCTAACAGGAAGCCGACAACAATGCTGCGAACATTGTAGAAACCAACGACTGACACTTAAACATCTATTGACAGACTGCTCTATTTATCAACGAGAAAGGATAACATACAACATACCTGATAACATGAATGTGCTATTGAACTTCCACGAAAACCAACTGGAAACGCTAATAATGTACTTAAAAGAAACGGGGATTTTCAACAAAATATAAACTTTACAACAAAAGTGCATTTATGTTTACGGATCAGCTAATGATCCTAGCAATCGATGCTGCATGAACAAAAAAAAAAAAAAAAAAATAATAATAATAATAATAATAATTGAATTGAATTGAATTGAATTTCTTTATTTCGGAATATATACAGTCTTAGGTCCGACCAAGTTAAAAAACTTTACGGTCGGTGCCTTACTTAAAATATTATATTTTAAATACAGTCCGTTTTATTTTACATAATGACTATTCTAACACAAGAGTACATTAATTTAGTATTTTAACATCTATACTGCAGTATATTTATAATACTTAATAAAATAACCTTTAATTATATTTTGTTACATTACCTGGTTTTTTACAGTTTTAACTTATATATTATTGCATTTAACATAAAAATTTAATTTGCATTATTAAGTATATTAATCATTAATTGAAAAACGTACAAAATCAACAAAGATTGTAATTCTAATTTATTTATTTTTTTTTACAAAGAATATTGAAAACACACTTGACTATGGACAAGAGAGTTCAGAGACTTATAATGCACGTTTCACAATAGAAGAACTAGAGGAAGCATTGCAGAAGTCCAGATCAGGTGCTCCTGGTCCAGATGACATTACGTATGACATGATAAAGAAGTCAACTATGGAAATTAAACAAGCACTACTGGTTTTGTTCAATAAACACTGGAAGAATGGAACTTATCCAGATCAGTGGAAAGAGGCAATAGTAATACCTATTGTTAAACTAAATAAAGATCCTATGCAACCATCTAGTTATCGACCTATCAGTCTAACATGTTGTATGGGAAAATTATTAGAAAATGGTAAATGTACGACTGCAAGTTATCTTAGAAAATGAAGGTATACTAGTTCCATTTCAAGCAGGATATCGCAAACACAGAACCGCCACTGATCATCTAGCTCTCTTAGAACATGCAGCTCAAGAAGCTTTCAAGAACAGAGAACACTTAATAGCTGTATTTTTGATATAAAAGGTGCTTTTGATATGACCTGGCGGTATGGAATACTAAAGAAACTTCATCAATATGGTTTGAAGGAAATCTGCCTACATTTATAAGTTCCTTTCTAGAAAACAGGCGTTTCAGGGTTAGAGTAGGCAATTGTCATTCGCAAATAATGACACTAGAAAATGGAGTCCCCAAGGATCAACACTAAGCTGCACACTTTTGCTATTGCCATCAATGACATAGCGAAAGGTGTTAACAGTTCTATATCAACATGTCTCTATGTTGATGATTTAGCAATAATGACTGCAGCAAAACAGTAGGGAGGCATCTCGAAAATTACAACAAGCAATAAATATCGTCCTAGAGAATGGAAAAATATAGGTTTTCAGTTTTCCAAAGAAAAACACAATGTATACATTTTTGCCGTCTAAGAAAACCACATTATGATCCTTGTCTATATTTAGGAGATCAAATCATTAATTGTGTGACAACAGCCAAATTCCTGGGTCTAAAGTTTGATAGTAAACTTTCATGGAGGAATCATATTCTAGATTTAGAGGCCAAATCAAAAAAGAATTTAAACATTATAAAGGTCCTTTCACATACTAAATGGGGAGCAGAACCTAAAATGCTGTTGACAATATATAAGACTATAATATTGTCACGAATAGATTATGGAAGCATAATTTATTCATCAGCAAGAAAGACTCTCCTATATGTATTAGATCGAATCCACAATCTAGGAATAAGATACTGTATTGGAGCTTTTCCAACTACCCCAATATTAAGCCTCTACATCGAATCTGGCATGTTACCTCTTGAAACAAGAAGGAACATACTCATGACCACTTACATGAGCGGAGTAAGGTCTAATGTAAATAATCCCAACAATAAAATCTTGTTTCCTAAAACAAATCCGTATGCTGGAGGATCTCGAACACGTTCATTAGGTTTTCGTTTTCTCGAATTTATTAATGACATCCACGAATCGATTCCGACGATTTTGATCGATTATCCAGTTAAAGACACAAGAGAAGCTTCGGTAGCGCCTGCAACTGTGATGACAAGATTTAACTTCCGCAAAAGTATAAAAGACAAACTCTTAGAACAATGGCAACTTCAATGGACTAACACCAACACGCAACTTGTAAAAATTCTACCATCTGTGACACAACAATACGTTCGGATGGAATTACCCAGGCAATGTTCAATACGGGCTCATCGTCTACGAACAGGTCATACGTTTCTAACCCATCAACATTTATTAACTGGAGAACCGGCACCAATATGTGAAATCTGCAATGTTAATCTCTCAGTAGTACATGTTCTCTGTGAATGTCCACAATATCAATTACAACGGAACCTCCATGGTTTAGCAAGGGACATATCTTTAAATCTACAAAAGGAAAATGGTTAGTACTCTACAATATCTCAAAGATATAGCACTTTATAACAAATTGTAGCTAATTGTATTAATATATAGACAATTTCTATTAATACATAAACAGCAAATAGAAGAGCTATTGACCTTTGCAGTCGATGCTCTAGGAGGTGGGTTTTTAGTGAGTAAAAATCCCACACTACTTGACTCTTAGGAGACTTGTGCCTTTTGAAGGTTTTCCCACCTCCTACACAAAAAAAAAAAAAAATAATAATAATAATAAAATACTAGCGCTTTTTAATAATATTTGGGATCTAGGTACTTTTCCGGATTGTTGGAAAGAGGCTACCGTTATCCCTGTCCTGAAGTCAAGTAAACCCCGCCATGACATAAATAGCTACAGACCGATATCTCTAACATCTTGTATGGGAAAATTAATGGAAAAATTGGTAAATAACAGACTCGCATGGTTCCTAGAATCAGAAGGTTTACTAGTACACTATCAAGCTGGCTCCAGGAAAGGACACTCTACAATCGATCATTTAGTGCGTTTAGAAAACACAATTCAAAATGCCTTTTTTGATAGAGAACACGTAGTCGGAGTTTTCTTTGACTTACATAGAGCGTATGATACAACCTGGAAATATGGGATCTTGAGACAATTACATAACTGGGGACTTCGAGGACAATTACCAAAATTCATTGAGTCTTTCTTAGAAAATAGATCTTTTGCAGTCAGGGTAGGAAATTCATTGTCAAAAAGTCACATACTTGAAAATGGGGTCCCACAAGGTCTCAATAAGCGGAACGTTATTTACCATCGCAATAAATAACAGCCCGAGATGTCAGTGAAACAATCCAAAAATGCTTGTACGTAGATGACCTTGCTGTCTTCCTCGCAGGGAAAACAATTGCGTCTATCGAGCACCAACTTCAACCTGCAGTTAACAAAATTAATGAAAACGCCGAATCATCAGGTTTCCAGTTTTTAAATGATAAAACTGTCTGCGTACATTTCTGTCGACTTCGTACTCCTCACAGAGGACCAAAATTATTTTTAAAAGGTAACAGAATTCAATGTGAAAACTCGGTAAAATTTTTAGGGTTCCACTTCGATAGTTCTTTGTCATACCGAAAACAAATAAATGAAACCGCCAGAAAAGCCAAGAAAGCTTTGAATGTCATAAAGTGTTCTAACATCAACTGGGGTTCAAACCGCGAGATACTTGCCAACTTATATAACACGTTGGTTCTGTCTCGAATGGATTACGGTTGCGGTGTTTACGGAGCGGCAAGACCATCAAGATTGAAAATGTTAGACTCTATCCAATGCAATGCACTTCGATACATTACTGGTGCATTTAGAACTAGTCCTTCGGCAAGCCTACACTGCGAATCAGGTATTATGCCACTATCGTTCCGCAGACAAAACTTCGTCCTAAATTATGAAATAAATGTAAACCCAAAGCGCAACATACAAACACCGACATTTTTAGTAATGAGCAACGCATCCAACGATACGCAGAAAAACCAACCGTTACTGTCCACTATGCGTTCGTGCAAAGGAGTATAAAACTCTTTGCAAATACCAACTTTACAAATAGCACACGCTGCTTTCTGCAACATTCCACCATGGCAAATCTCGAATCTCGTAACACGGCTAGACTTAACAGTTTTCAACAAATACAGCACTAATCCACAATTAATTAAAAACAAATTCTATCAAATAGTGCAAGAATACACAAGCCCTTTATTAATATTTACGGACGGTTCTAAAACCCCGTCTGGAACAGGATATGCATTCTACGTAGATGGCGCATCCTTCAAATGTAAATTAGAAAAATACAATAGCATATACACTGCAGAACTACACGCTATAAGAAGGGCGATAACGTACTGTGAATCAGTCGTAAATAAAAATCGCATAGTATGCACAGATTCGATGTCCGCTCTACTAGAGATAAATAGGTACAACTGTCAAAACCCAGTAATTCAAAAAATTCACAACAAGATAAAAGACAACTCAAGTTTAAAAAATAACAAAATTATATTAATATGGGTTCCAAGCCATTCAGGCATAGAAGGAAATATGTACGCTGATGCCGCAGCAAAGGAAGCACCAGCGCTAAACGATACTTCAATAGAACACATAACCCCAAACGACGCCAAAATAATTGTTAAAAACCAAATATGCATAAAATGGCAAGAACAATGGAATAACACCCAAAGCAAACTATCCAGGTACAAGAATCACGTAAATAAATGGAAGTTGCCATGTGAATTAAATAGACGAGCCAGAACTGTAATAACAAGACTACGCATCGGACATAGTAATATCACATCGTCATATCTACTAGTAGGTACCGACTCACCCAACTGCATAGACTGCAACGAGAAGCTAACAATAACGCATATATTAAAAGATTGCCCCAAATACGCTGCTATTAAACGGTCCATTAATGTAGGAGACGATGTGTGTCAACTACTCGCATCAAATAAATACAGCCAACTAAAGACAGTGATAGAATATATAAAACAAATCGGACTATATGGTAAAATTTGAAAAAATAAAATAGACAAATCAGAGCATAAATACATCTCATACACAGGCTAATGACCTTGGTTGTCGATGCCTTAGAACAAAAAAAAAAAATAATAATAATAAATGAAGCAAGAGAAGAACTAAAGCTATCACCAGTCACATTAGGTAGATCTTTCGCAGCTGTAACGGCGAACACGGACAACCAAACAAAGAAAATAATAAAAGAAATGATTCCCGAAATACAGAGTATGATCACCGAAACTGTCAAGGAGACCATAAAGCTCCTCATACCTAGTTCGAGTCTATCCAATAATCAAATGGAACAAGCGATTGAGAAACCACAGCAAAGTGACAGTTCTAACATAGAAAACTCTAAGAAAAGGGAACTCTCGGTAACACCACCTAGTGATCTCGAACATATCCAATTTAGATATCCTTCTGAAAGGAAGAAAAAAGGTTGGCAAAAAGGAAGGCCAAGAAAACCTAGAAAGAATAGTCAATCCTCTATCGAGGATGGAAACATATAAAATCTAGTCAAAAATTTCCTGTGATAGAAAACTGTGATATAAATTGTTTGTCTTTTGCGTTACGTTGTCTTGTTCTTTATTTATATGTACATATTTATTTATTTATTTATTTATCGATAGTTAAGTTATATTACCACAACACAATTTCCATGGAAGGCATAATTCAATGGAATTGTAACGGATGCAAGAAAAGTAACGCTGAACTGAAACTTCTAGTAATGGAATATGCACCGTTGATATTTTGTCTTCAAGAGACACATTTTAAAATTAACGAAACGTTTTATTTAAAGAAATACGTCAGTGTCAGAAGAGATTTGGAACAGTGCATACGGGCAAGTGGTGGAGTAGCCATATTTATTAGGGACGATTGTGTATATACACAAATACACTTAGCTACTAAAATACAAGCTGTCGCAATTATAATAGAATACCCAATAAGGTTATGCGTATGCAATATATACCTTCCAGACGGCAACTGGTCAATAGAAGATCTGAAAAATATTATTTCACAACTTCCAGCACCGTTTATGTTGCTTGGGGACTTTAATTCACATAGTCCTTTATGGGGATCTACTAAAAGAGATTTGAAAGGCAAAAACGTTGAAACCTTATTAGACAGTTCAAAAATAATGTTGTTGAATGATGGTAGACCAACTTTCTTTAATTCGAAATCTAATGAACTAACCGCAATCGACCTTTCTATGTGCTCTCCTGGAATACGATTAAGATATACATGGAATCCAATCGAGGACTTACACGGAAGTGATCACTTCCCGATTTCAATCGAGTCTATAAAACAGAAAACGGTTCCCACAGCTGTAGAGAAATGGTGTATCAAAAATGTAAATTGGGAAGAATACAAAGAAAAATTTACAGCAATAAACAAAAATCTAGACATAGATGTTACGGTAACAGAATTTAACAATTCTGTAACAAACGCTGCATTGGGCACAGTTCCGAAAACAAAACATTCCATGAAGAGAAAAGCAGTTCCTTGGTGGAACCTAGATATAAAAAAGGCTATACAAGAACGAAAGCAAGCGCTTAAAATATTTGCATCAAGTCCTACGTTGGAGAACATGGTAAAGTTTAAAAGACTTAGGGCAGTTGCCAGAGAAATTAAAAAGCCCAGACAAGATCATGGCACCTTTTTGTAAACACCATTCGATCAAGCACACCACCAACCGAAATTTGGACAAAAATACGTGCCATTGCTGGGAAAACGAAGGAACTACAACTCCCCAAGTTAAAACAAGGAGAGCACATAGTATCGGACCCTCATGAAGTTGCAGAAATCTACGCAAATTATTTTAAAGCAGTAGGTAACCAAAGCGATCCCAAATTATACCCTAAGGTTGATAAAAAACAACTTTCGTTTACTGAGTACCATAACCAAGCTTACAACGCCGAAATTACATGGGAAGAGTTGATATCTGAGGTAAAACAACTCAAAAATTCAGCCGCAGGAATAGATAATATCCCAAATGCGATGATTAAGAACTTGCCTCTTACCGGTCTACGAGATTTGTTATTCCTCTTTAATAAAATATGGAACGAAGGATACTACCCCCAACTATGGAAAACCTCTATTATAAGTCCAATTCCAAAGCCTAACAAAGATCGCCTGTGCCCTGGAAGCTATCGCCCAATATCGTTAACAAGTTGTTTGGGTAAGTTACTTGAAAGAATAGTGAACAGGAGATTAGTAAAGCTAATAGAGGATAATAATTGGTTAAACAGTTATCAAGCGTTGCAGAAAAACCTATTCTACAAGTGACAATATCTTAAACCTTACTACAAAGATCCACGAAACCTTTTAGACAGATACCATCTTACAGCTGTCATATTCGACATAGAGAAAGCCTTTGACACCGTGAGGTACCCCATCCTACAAAAAATTTATAATTGGGGAATAAAAGGAAATATGGCGTTCTTCATTAAATCGTTTCTGAGTGATAGGAAGTTTCAGGTAAGAGTAGGTGATAGTCTATCGTCCAAACATGTCTTAAAAAACGGAATACCACAGGGCTCACCAATTAGCGGGACACTGTTTATAATAGCCCTAAACGATATCACACGGACGTTAAATCCAGACATAGGCCGCTGCATGTACGTGGACGATATCGCAATATACATGTCAAGCAAGATAGGACAATCTGAAAACATCCGAATTCAGCAAGGCATTAACGAGATAGTAAAGCAAGAAAGATATAGGTTTTCGCATCTCCACGAATAAGACAGTATGCGTACACTTCTGTAAATTACGCACCTCACTACCCACCGAATTTATACCTAAAAGGCAAACAAATCAAATGTGTCGATAACGTAAAATTTCTGGGAATGACGCTAGACAATTCGCTCACATGGAAATACCACATAGAAAATCTTGAAATGCAAACAAGAAAATCATTAAACATAATAAAACTTTTAGCCAACTGTAAATGGGGAGCAGACAGAGAAGTTCTACTACGGCTTTACAAAACCATAGTACTATCAAAAATGGATTAGAGCTGGATAGTGTACAACTGGGCCTGCAAGACTAGGTTAAGAAAACTAGATATCATACAAAATATTGCATTAAGGTATGCAATAGGAGCTTATCCAACAAGTCCAAGTAGTAGCTTATGCGTTGAATCCGGAGTACTCCCTCTACATTTCAGGAGGATGTGGCTTACAATGAGATACACTTCAAAAATCTTAAGCAACAAGAACCATTTTAACCATTTCCTTATACAAAGAAAACCTCGACATGCAAATCTAAATCCGCCCATATACAACATCGTAGCAGAGATATGTAAAATGCTGAAACTTAAACGCGAACAGCTGAACGAAAACAACTACATAAGAAACAAAATTCTTGACTTATGGCAGCAAAAGTGGACTGAAGAAAATAGACACCTAAAACAACATATACCTATAACGACTAATCGTAAAAAATACATTCCGATGTCAAGAAGAGATTCAGTAGTCCTAACGCGTCTTAGAATAGGACACACAAACCTAACTCACTCTCACTTATTGATAAAGTCACAAAATCCGATTTGCCATTATTGCGGAACACCACTTAGTGTAAAGCATATAATTGAAGACTGTAATAACCTCGAAACTTATAGGAAAGAATGCAAGCTACCAAATTCAACGACAGAAGCTCTAAAAATGAAAAGAACAAAAATTCAACAACTCCTAAAGTTCCTAAAAATGATAAATTTATATAGCGAAATATAGGCAGAGGCCACAAAACAAAGTTGCATAAGGCGCTATTAAATCGTATAGATAACAAAATGAACAGAACATGGGCAATAACCTAGCAGTTGACGCCCTTAACAAAAAAAAAATAAAAATAATAATAATAATACCTAGGGGTTGGACTACCTACTAGGCGCGTCCCCAGGTGGCGGATAGGGGAACGACCTTGCAAATGATCGTAAGTGATGCAAGGCCAGCACCGAAATATGAGCTCGTGGCGGTAAACCGCCACTGTTACCTCTAGAGAATAAGGTGTCGTGGACCAGTCCACGTGGGATCTCGTATCTAACGAGGACAGGGATGGCAACCCTGCGTCCCCCTAGCTGGAAGTACACTTTGCTTAAACTAGTCTTGAGTGACTTCCCTTACTTTAACTCTTTTCTGTCGGAGCTCCCTTGCTCCAACTCTTGTTTTCTTCAGGCTCCCAGCGAAAGCTGAGAGACCTTTTCCTTTCCTCTCTACTCTTCCCAGGACATACGCCGTCAAAAGCGTATACGGGTGTGGCTATCCCGGGATGTCCTTGCTGGGGGCGGCTGAGCGCTAGCCGTCTCCTAATACCGCAACCGCGAACTGTACTTCAGAGACTCTAGCAGGGCGTGGCTAGGGAACGTCGTACAGGTAGCGGTCGGTAGTCTTGGCTTAATTGCCTGGACTGCGAGGAAGGCAACCTCTATAAAAAATCCCCTAATCCCAAGGTCGTTTGGTAGTTTTAGGTGCTGAAGGGATTGCGCAAGGGGAAGCCTGAGCGTGACCAGGGGGAAGCCTGGTCCCTAGCGTTGAAACGCCTGTGGGGGTTTGGCACCCCTCTACAGTATTTTGCCTTACCATGGCATGGGAGCACTACTGTGGTCGACTTTTTACTTCTTCCCGTTCTCGTGGGAACGTTATGAATGTTTTAAACTGTAAACATCCGAGTGCCAGCTCGTCAAACGTGGTAGTGGGAGAGGGCCCACTTGACAAACCTTCGTTTCTAAAAATTGATAAATCGAGAGAGGGGGTCTCTGTACCTCAGTTTTTGATTATCAAGAAGGTTGATGGGGATTTTACAAATGTAAGTCCTTTCCTCATCAGCAAGGTGTTATATAGTTCAGTTGGAAGTACAAAGAATGTTAGGAAAATTAAAGATGGGCTACTCGTAGAAACGGTGTCTGCGAAACAAGCAAATAAATTTCTTAATTTAACAAAATTTGGTGAATTTAATGTTAGTGTTATTCCTCATAAAACACTAAATTATTCAAAGGGAATCATTTCCTGTAAAGACTTGAATAACGCAACTCACGAAGAAATATTAGATGGTATGAAAAGTGAAGGCGTCATAGACATTAAAAACATTCAAATAAAAAGGAACGGTTTACATGTACCTAGCTCGTCGTATATCGTCACATTTGATAAACCTAACCTACCAATAAAAGTAAAAGCTGCTTTTCACACGTTGGAAGTAAAGCAATATATACCTATGCCTCTAAGGTGCTTCAAATGTTATAGATTTGGCCATACATCTATGAATTGCAAATCAGAGGAAATGTGTGTATGCGGAAATATGGTGCACGAGGGAACATGCATTTCAATGAAATGCGTGAATTGTTCTGGAAATCACAACTCCAGGCATAAGGAATGCCTAAAGTTTAAAGAAGAGTTTGCTATCCAAACCATAAAAACTAAAGATAAGCTTACCTACTTTGAGGCCAAAAAAATTGTTCTAGAGTCAGCTAAAACTCCTATACATGGAGTGAAATACTCACAAGTTGTGTTAAATGAATCTAAAACTACAGATGTCAAGGAAATTGTAGCAGAATTAATCCCTCAACTCAAAACTGTTATTAAAGATATTATAAATGAAACCATGTCGGCATCAGCGCACCAATCGGTGGAAGAAATCATAGAAAAAACAAAAAAAGATCATGAAAATTTTCTGAGTACAGTATCAGATAAACGAAAGAGAAAGGAAAACCTTATATCAGACTCTCTTGATGAGGATACTGAATCGAGTCAAGTGACAGATTCGAGTGTCCAACGAAAAAAAAAGAAAGTAGGCTGGCCAAAGGGGAAACCTAGAAAGCCGCCTGAAATTGTGAGACCAACAAATAAAGATAATTTAATCTGTGATAGAAATTGACCTGTGATATTTTTGAAAAACTTTAGCTGTGATATTTTGTTTCTGTGATAAACAGAAGTGTTTACTCTTTACATTTTGTTACGTGATGTTTATTTTATATTAATTTATTACATAAGTGTTTGTCTTAAAACATACTTTTACTGTGATATTTTGTTTGTGATACACACAAGTCTCTAGTCTTTTTTTTTTGTTTCTTGTCGTACATTTTACATTAATTTATTAAATAAGTGTTTTGTTTTATAACTCTACGTGTATAGTTTGTCCTAGTCTTAAGGTAAACTAGTAGTACACGATAAAATGCATCTTCGATAAATACGACAATATAATACAGTGGAACTGTAACGGTATACGCATTCACTATCTAAACCTTAAGATGATCCTGGCGAAGCACCAACCCTTTTGTATCTGTCTCCAAGAGACTCATTTAAAAGGTACGGAAACATTTTACTTAAAAGGCTATAAGAATTTTAACCGAAATTGTGGCTTAAATAATAGAGCAAGTGGGGGAGTATCAATATATGTGAAAAACAATACACCTGTAAATTCAATTGCTATCAATACTTCTTTCCAGGCAATTGCTATACGAATTGAATCACCCATCAGGGCTACAATTGCAATATATACCTGCCAGAATATAATTGGACCCTAACTGATCTTGAAAACTTAATATATCAACTTCCAACTCCTTTCCTTCTAGTTGGAGATTTCAATGCTCATTCCACGTTATGGGGTTCCAAGACAGTTGATTCACGTGGTCGCATCATTGAAGATTTGATGGAAAACAATTCTATCGTACTACTCAATACAGGACAATACACTCATATTAATACTAAGTCCAAAAACTTTACAGCGATAGATCTTGCTTTCGCATCGCCCTCATTAGCACTTCAACTTAGCTGGATGACGCAGGAAGACTTTCAAAACAGTGACCATTGTCCAATAAGTATTAGATTACCAACTGAACGAATTATTGAAAATATCCCCAAGACATGGAAAATAGGAAAAGCTAACTGGCCATTATTTTCGGAAGTATTAAATAACTTTCCTGACGTTCGTACTCAAAACGTAGAAGAAAACGTTAAGCAATTTACCAGCAACGTATTAACAGCTGCAGAAAAAAGTATTCCGCAAACGAGGAAAAAAGCTATAACTACTAGCATCCCATGGTGGAATGCTGAAGTTAAAAGTGCGATAAAATTAAAGAAACAAATGCTTAACACATTTAAGAAGAAGCCTACCCTAGAAAACCTCATAGCGTTTAAAAGAGCACGTGCTCACTCACGTAAAACTATAATTCAGAATAAAAGAACATCGTGGCAAAAGTATGTATCATCGATAAACCACGAAACGCCTGTTACTGAAGTGTGGCGTAAAGTTAAAAGAATTGCAGGAAAAGCATATGAAGAACCATCAAGAATACTAAAGGTCCAAAATAAAATAATTGAGAAACGAGAAGAAATCGTTCAAGTATTCGCGAAGCACTTTCAATCAGTATGTAGTTCAAACAATTATAGTGAACACTTTTCTATAATCAAGAATAGCACTGAAAAAGAAGTGAATTTGAAATGCGAGGAAGATCTTGAATACAACTGTCCTTTTTCAATGGAAGAATTACAAACAGCATTAAATAAAACAAAAAATTCAACACCGGGTAGTGATAATGTCCATTACTCAATGTTGAGAAACCTTCCAAATCCTGAAAAAGAGAAATTATTGAAAATTTACAATGACATTTTCTTACTTGGTACTTACCCCCAAATTTGGAAAGAAGCATTAATAGTACCCGTCCCTAAACCAGGTAAAGATCACATAAATCCTGAAAATTACAGACCCATTTCTCTTACCTCTTGCTTAGGTAAAGTTATGGAACGGATGGTAAATGAACGGTTAATGTGGTTTCTAGAATCAAAGTCATTACTATCGCAACGACAAACTGGGTTCCGACGTTTCCATTCCGGTTTAGATCAACTTGTCTATCTTGAAAATAGTATTCGAAACGCATTTATTAAAAGACAACATCTGATAGCCGTAACTTTCGACCTCGAGAAAGCATACGACCTAACGTGGAGGTATAATATAATAAAGAAACTGTATGACCAGGGCCTTCGAAGAAATCTACCTTTATATATTAATAATTTTCTTATCCAGCGCACCTTCAAAACTAGGATCGGTACTATTGAATCTACACCCTATGTCATGGAAAACGGTATTCCACAAGGATCCGTTTTAAGCTGCACCCTGTTCTTAATAGCAATCAATGATTTAATAGAAAGTGTACAACCCCCGTTGTATGGTTGTTTGTACGTGGACGATCTTACTATGTTTTATCACTCCGAAAACATAGAAGAAATTAAAACTAAAATGCAAAATGGAATTAATAATTTAGTACAGGAAGGAGAAAGCATTGGATTCCGTTTCTCAATTACTAAAACTATGGCAATACATTTTTGCAGGCTTAGACACGATCACGATGATCCTGACCTCTTCATTAAAAGCGCAAAAATAAACTTTCAAGCAAGTACCAAAATTCTGGGCGTTATTTTCGATAAGAAATTGTATTTCCAGGAACATATTCAAATGCTTAATACAAAATGTAAACAAAAAATGAATATCATTAAGTGTCTATCAGGTATTACGTGGGTGGAGATACAACCACTCTTCTGCAATTATACAAATCACTTGTTCTATCCACAATTGATTACGCGTGCATAATCTATTCTTCCGCTCGTCAATTTCACTTGAGACGGTTAGATAAGATTCGTGAAAATGGGCTTAAAACGGTGTTAGGTGCATTTCGTACTAGTCCAACAGAATCCGTGCACGCTGAGTCTGGAATTCCACCACTACATTTCCGAAGACTCAGGTTATTGTTTAATTATATTATAAAAATATCAACATTGCCCAACCATATTAACCATCCATTAATATACGATTACGTAATGATAGAACAATACAGATCTAAACCCACTGCATCAAGACCAGCCATGATTAGAGCGCTAGATAATGCCCAAAAATTAAATATTACCATACCACGCATGTTCATACAATCAATAACGGAATATCCACCGTGGAATGCACCTAAACTTACGATTCGACTTGATCTGTCACAGTACCCAAAAGATAACACACCAAACGAATCTTATAAGAATATGTTTAGCGATATAGTCAATAGGTCCAAGTTTAGTGAAATAATATATACAGATGGATCAAAAACATCAATCGGAGTCGCTAGTGCCATTTATATGAAAAATATAAGCCATTATTGGACACTTAACCCACTAACAAGCGTTTTCTGTGCTGAATTATATGGAATCTTCCAAGCAGGATTATATATAAACCATGTAAATGTTCGTAACAGTGCAATATGCACTGATTCACTAAGTTCAATTTCCGCCCTCACAAATAACGAGCAATCCAATGATCCCTTGGTTAAAATTATCAAAGCTTTACTATATAACATTAATAAAGATGGAAAATTAGTAGAAATTGTATGGATTCCTGGGCATGCAGGAATAGCTGGAAATGAACGTGCAGATAGAGCAGCGCGTGAAGGAAGTAGTACCTTATGACAAGATAATATTCCAGTGCAACCTAATGACTACAAAAGATACTTAAAATTAAAAATAAATGAACTTTGGCAATTAGAATGGAATAAATCGAAAACGCAATTAAAACAAATTAAAAATTCCATCAAACCTTGGAGAAACGAATATAAATTAAAACGCAGAGAACAAGTAGTCCTAACAAGAATGAGAATCGGGCATACCAATCTAACTCACTTACACTTATTGGGGAAAGTTAGACCAAAAAAATGTAATTTATGTAATCTGCAAATAACAGTTCCCCACATACTGTTAGAATGCCCACTATATGAGGATCTACGAAAAAAAATAAGTATCCCGAATACATTTGCTTCGATTTTTCAGGAAGACGAGATTAATATTAATAAGCTATTAACATACGTAAAGGAGAGTGGATTATTCAAATATATCTAGATACTAGTAAAGATAAATAGCTAATGGCCGCTGCAGCCGATGCTATATTAAAAAAAAAAATAAATAAAATAATAATAATAATAATAATACCCCTGTGGGTGTTGTCCCACTCCCGTCCTGGAGGTCGTAAAAGGCGACCAATGGACCCACGTGTTTTGCCGTGCGTGGCGACCCGTAAGGAGGAGAAGGGGATCCTGGTAGTTGAGGGGAGCGTCTCCACCAACACACTACTTTGGCCTCAGCTTCTCTGTAGACGGGTGGTCTCCTGCTAGCCACATGAGATCAATCGGCTTGTCGGCTCTGTTATTCCTCCACTTCCTTCTTTCTTACCTTTTCTTAGTCTTTCTTTCTCTCTTGTCGCTCTCTCCACTTTATCTCTTTGTCCCCTTTTCTCCTTTTCAATTTCAGTCTTCCTTTTTGAGTCGACGTTGGCGAGTCATCTTGGTGGATAGGCTCTCGCGTATCATAACTGGGGTGGCTATACTTCCCAGGTATTCTGGCGGCACACTGGAGGTTTTCCACGGTCCCTGCCGTCCCATATTGAGGCTCCGTGGAGGGTGGAGAGCTTGGGGGGTGAATTACCGTTCATTTTTATGGATACCTTATCTTTGAGGACCCATCCTCCGAAATGGGTGCTGAAGGTGGGCAGCGTAAAAAATCCACCACCCGAGAGAGTGGAAGCTTTCCCTCGCTCAATATGGTAAGCAGCGAAAAGGATGAGAACTATCCCCGGTTCCTGTTCATCGAGAGAAAAGAAGGAGATTTCTCCAAAGTGAGTCCATTTGCAATCTCTAAGGCTTTGTTCGGTTTAATTGGTAAAGTGGAAGAAGTGAAAAAGGTAAAAGGAATGCTATTAATCAAAACGGTTAGCAATAAACAGTCAAGAAGAATGATGCAAGTCACGCGTTTCTGTGATTTTAAAGTGCAAATAAAACCACACGAAACATTAAATATCTCTAAAGGTGTAGTCTATTGTCGTGACCTTCTGAACTGCAGCGAAGAAGAAATCCTCGAAGGCTGCAAGAAGAAAATGTAGTAGCTGTGAAAAGAATGAAAAGAAAGTTAATGGAAATCTTGTCGATACCCCTAATCTCATCCTTACATTCAACTTTCCCGCTTCCAAAAAGAGTAGCGGGTTTTATAATCTGAATGTGAGGCGTATATTCCACCACCAATGCGATGCTACAGGTGCTAGAAGTTCGGGCATACAACTGGTGGAAGATCTCCAAATATGTGTATGTGGAAAATCTTTATATGAAGGCAACCCATGTCAAACACCAGTCATATGTTTGAACTGTAAAGGTAATCATCCAGCAAATTCCAAAGCATGTGACACGTACAAAAAGAACTGCAAATACAGGAAATTAAGATCACGAGAAAGATTACTTACCCTGAAGCTAGGCGTATGTTGGGAACTGCAGTAACGTCGACCAATTCTTATTCGAGCGTCGCGGCACGTAACACTGACCTTAATCAGCTGAGCAGTGTAATACCTGAAATAAAAAATTATTAATGATGAAGTGAAACAACTCACCACTGACTTAATGACATACGTTAAGCAGTCGTTGCCAGGGCCTCCAACAAGTGCCGTCGTTCTTTTAGTCTGACGAACAGAGATGAAATGCAAATGGAGGACGAATCGAGGGTGCTAAAAGGAAAACACCTATGGAACGTAACCCATCAACGGACTCGAGTATTTTCTCTGTTGATGAAAAACATTGAATGAGGCTAAAAGCCAAAAGAAAAAAAGGGGGAAGGGTAAACCCAGAGGAACAAGTACCCAAAGGGTACCAGTGAATAACCTCTAAATATAACTGTGATATGATCTGTGATAGTGTAAACAGTGTAAACCAAACAACTGACACTGTGGTAACATCTGTGATATTAAATTGTGATATTAAATTGTGATATTAAACTGTGATAAACTCACAACTGAAAAGAAACATCTGTGATATCTTTTAATTCATTACGTTTGTCTATATATGTTCTTTGCATTTTGTACTTTATTTTCTGTTTTTTGTCACCGTTCTTATTTATATTCTTTATCAATGGATAAATCCAAAAGAATAAATCACTCCATTATTCAATGGAATTGTAATGGATTATTAAATCGTGCAAACGAAATATCTGTTATCGTAGCAAAATGGGATCCGCTTGCTTTAGTAATACAAGAAAGTCATCTACGGTATTATCAAAATTTTAACATGAGGCAATATGCCTGTATTAGAAAAGGTGATACCTACAACCAAAGAGCCAAAGGTGGCGTAATTACATTTTTTAAAAAAAGCTGCCACGCCACGCAAATTTCCATCAAAACAGAACTACAAGCAGTAGCAATAAGAGTTGAGCTTCCCATACAGCTAACAATTTGTAATTTGTACTTACCACCGAATAAAGAAGTATGCATTTCGTCACTAGAAAACTTGATAGAACAGTTGATAAACCGTTAATATTGATGGGTGATTTCAATGCCCCCACCATGGGGTAAAAAACGGATACACGAGGAAGAGTAATTGAAGAACTTATTATCCGATCCAACTTAATAGCTTTGAACAATGGGGATCCTACACATTTAAGTGTAAGAGACGGAGGCAATCTATCTTCACTTGATCTTACATGAGCCACGCCTTTAATAGCAACAAAATTTGAATGGGAAGTTCTATCTGGTGAAGGAACAAGCGATCATTTCCCTATATGCCTAAACATGGGAGTTGGAAAAGAGCCCGCTATTGTTACAGATAGGTGGTTGACAAAAAAATCCAATTGGGAAGTATTCAAAAATAAAGTAGACCTACGTGTTATCCCGAATGAAATTGATGAAGCAGTAAGCCAAGTAACCGATGAAATCCTCAAAGCAGCATCTAGCAGCATTCCAAAAGGAAAAGTTGCGCTCCTGGAAGGAAGGTCCCATGGTGGAATGCTGAAATTAAAGAATTAATAGAACAAAAGAAAAAAGCGTTTAACAAGTATAAAAAAAACGGCACACTAGAAAATCTGATTAACTTTAAAAGGTTAAGAGCAAAAACACGACTCAAAATTAACGAGGCAAAAAGAAATATCTTGGAAGAGATATATCGCTACAATTACTCCAGTAACAGGAAACGCTGAAGTATGGAAACGGATAAAAGCGATAACAGGGTCTAGCGCAAATTATAAACTACCCCACTAAAGATTAACGATATACTTACCAACGATCCGCAACAAACAGCTGAAGAGTTTGCCAACCACATCCAGAGTGTAAGCAGCTCTGAAATTACTCGACAATTTTCCGGACACGTAAAGGGCTGGAAGAAGCAGGGTAGACTATACAACAGGTGCATCTTACTACTATAACGTGGAATTCTCTATGTCTGAGCTAAATCGGGCATTAGAAAGTAGTAGCGACACGTCTCCAGGCCCAGATCAAATAAATTACGAGCTGATCAAACAACTCCCAGCACCTGAAAAGAAAAATTATTACAATTATATAACAACATTTATAAGTCTGGCGTGTTCCTTCAAAGTGGAAAGAATCTATCGTAATTCCCATCCCCAAACCGGGAAAAGATCAAACTATCGCTAATAATTATAGACCAATATCTTTAACATGCTGCCTCAGCAAAGTTTATGAAAAGATGATTAATTACCGCCTTATGTGGATATTAGAAAAGAAGAACTACTGTCCAAATTACAGATAGGATTTAAAAGAAAACACTCCACACTAGATGCATTAGTACATTTAGAAAACGAAACCTTGAAGCATTCAAAGATAGACAGCACTTGGTAGCAGTCGGATTTGACCTGAAAGAGCTTACGATCTATGCTAGAGATTCGGACTACTAAAACAACTTCAGAAATGGGGATTACGCGGTAATCTACCATCTGTATCCAGAGCTTTCAGTGGGAGAACTTTTAAGGTCAAAGTAGGAGCATACATGTCAGAGCTACGGTCCATCGAAAACGGCATACCACAGGGATCAGTCTTAAGCGTGAGTCTGTTTGCCATCGCCATAAACCACATCCTGCAATCAAATATCACAGAAATTAAATTTAATATACGTCGATGACTTAACTATATGCCACCGACACAATTCTATGGAGGTAATAGAAAACAACAACAAGAAATCGACAGACTAGAGGATTTAACTTAAGGCAGGTTTTCGTTTCCAAGCAAAACACAATGCATACACTTTTGCCGTTTGAGAACTCCACGATCACCCAAACCTTACACTACAAGGTAATCAAATAACAACTACGGATAACCTCCGCATTTTGGGAATGACGTTTGACCATAAATTGACCTGGACCAATCACATAGACCACCTAATAGACAAATGCCAAAAAACGATTAACTTGTTAAGATGCATCTCAAACATCCGATGGGGGGCAAATAGGGAATCACTAATATCACTTTACAAGAGTCTAATTCTATCTAGGCTCAATTACGGCAGTATGGTGTATTCCTCAGCAAGACCCGGAAAACTTAAAAAATTAGATAAGATCCAATTAGTAGCTCTGCGTTTAGCCACAGGTGCGTTCCGAACTAGCCCGCAACTCTCAATCCTCTGCAAATCTGGAGTAGAACCTCTCGATTTAAATAGAATGAAATACGCCATGATTTACTGTGCCAAAATTAGTAGCATCCCTCATCACCTCAACCACGAATTGGTAACAAATCTAGAAATCAACAACTTTGCCGAAAAACCCACAGCAATGAAACCTCTAAGAAGTAGGGTTATAGAGTTCGCTAAGAAGAAAGATGTAGAAATGGACACTCCACTAACATGGAGCATCAGCAAATACCCCCCGTGGACAAGGGAAACGATTACAATTGATTTTCAGTTATTAGAATACGACTTAAAGAACACACCCTTACAGGTTTATACGAACTACATAAATAACTTGTCAGATAACAACAAAGCAACAATAATTTATACCTGTGGTTTTAAGGCACACCGAAACACATTTTCTTCCATAATCGCAAACGACATACTCATCACGTGGAAAACAGACAAAAACTCAAACATGACTGAAACACATGAGCTAGCAATCTGGAAGGCGGTAGAACATATAAAAGCAATCCGCAGGAACACAAAAGAAACAATCATACTTACAAACTCCATGTACGCATTAAATAAAATAAAAAAAACCCCTGCTACAGGATATAGTTACAAACAAAATACTTGACGACGTAACCTCCTTAGCAAATAATGGTGTACTAATTAAACTTGTATGGATACCGAATACAATAAACAAAGCACACGCGTATATATCGGACTCCAACAATGAAAATCACCACAATGAAATCCCTCCAACTCTAGAAACCGTAAAAAATAAAATAATCAATACTATATCAGATATATGGAGTAACATATGGCAAGGCAATGAAAGCTACCTGAAAACAATAAAACCTACGCCCCAGAAGTGGGCAAATGTAGCCTCTTTGAACAGGAGAGATCAAGTAATCATGTGCCGCTTAAGGATAGGACAGACAAACCTTACTCACTCGTACCTTCTGACTGGACAGAGCAGGCCAAAATGCGAGACATGCAATACAAGATTAACTGTAAATCACGTGCTGATAAAATGCCCAGAACTTCTAGAATTCCGCGAACGATGCCGTATACCAGCAGATCTAAAAAAAATTGCTAGGAAAAAAGGTAGACTAGGAGAGCACACCGAACTTCTAATTCCCACGAAGTATGGGGGACGGGAGAAGTAGGAGTAGCAGGTAGTGAGCCAAGACAGCCCAAGCACTCTGAAGATATGTCTTAGAAGACGGTTCCAGGGATGCCTGCTAGCGACGGTTTACATGCGGGCTACTATTCGGCTTGCGAGTCGGCTGCGTCCGTCAAAATAATAATAATAATAATAATAATAATAATAATAATCCACGTGGGGCCTCGTATCTAACGAGGAGAGGGACTGCAACCCTGCGTTCCCCTAGCTGGAAGTTCGCCTTTCTTATACTAGTCTTGAGTGGCTTCCCTTACTTTAAATCTTTTCTGTCGGAGCACCCTCGCTCCAACTCCTGATCTCTTCAGGCTCCCAGCGAAAGTTGAGAGACCTCTTCCATTTTCTTTCTTCCCTTCTCAGGACGTACGTCGTCAAAGGCGTATACGGGTGTAGGAAACCCGGGATGTCCTGGCTGGGGACAGCTGAGCGCTAGCCGTCTCCTAATACCGAAGCCGCGAATTGTACTTCAGAGACTCTAGCAGGGCGTGGCTAGGGAACGTCGTACAGCTAGCGGCAGGTGGTCTTGGCTTTACCGCTCGGACTGCGAGGAAGGTAACCTCTATAAAAAATCCCCAATCCCAAGGTCGTTTGGCAGTTTTAGGTGCTGAAGGCATTGCGCAAAGAGAAGTCTAATCGTGGCCAGGGGAAGCCTGGTCCCTAGCGTTGAAACGCCTGTGGGGAAGAGGCGTCCCCACAGTATAAATACCTTCTCGTAGTATCCCGGCTGTGCTACTTGTGACTTTATTACAGAGGATTCTCGTGGGAACAGGATGAGTGTGTCATTAAATAACAATGAGAGGCCCACCTCGTTAAACATGGAAGTGGTTGACGGTCCAGTTATAAAACATCATGCTACGTTAAATATATCAAAGGGTGTAGTGTACTGTAAAGGTTTACTGAATTGCACAGTTGAAGAAATTAAAAAAAACTTGGAAACTCAAGGCATCATAGACGTTAAAAGAATAAAGTCGAAAATTCGAGGAATATTGGAGGATACTCCTAATCACATTTTAACGTTTAATAGCCCTCAGCTACCAAAAATAGGTCTTCTACCCGCTGCGAGTACGACCGTATATCCCAAATCCTCTTCGGTGTTTTAACTGTCAGCGTTTTGGGCATACATCTGTTTCATGTAAACAATATCAACGGTGCATCTGTGGAAAAGATGTTAACCAAGGGTTACGTTGCGAGGAGCCACTTATGTATCCAATTGTGGAGGACCCCATACAGCCTTAGCAAAGGCATGTCATTCAAGATTCAAGAAGTAAAGGTTATCCACAAGATATCGTACCAGGAAGCTAAACAACAGGTAACGAATTTAACCACACCGTTCATATCCTACGCAAACATGACTTCATCATCCACCCCGACTACCTCATTCATACCTGAAATAAAAAAGATAGTAAAAGAAGAGTTATCCACCATTACGCAAGTAATATCGATACAAAATGCGAACACCCCAATAGTAACAGAAAATAGAGTACCAATATCTCAAATAGAGCAACCAGTAAAACCTACGGAAACACAACAAGCAAAGTTTATTGTCACTAAATCAGATCCTCCAATGGAAGAGGAAAGTTCTGGTGAAAAAAGGAAACGTGATATTATGAGGAGTGTTTCTTCGGAAACGATTGTGTCTATCGCAGTGCAGCAGAAAAATGCGATGTGAGTATAGTGAGACGATACAAACTACCAATCGCACTTTGCGGTTTAGAAAATGCTGCCGCCTCACTTCAGAGAGCAGATAGGGCCTTTTCCAAACCTGAGCTTTCAAGGTAACCCAGAATGGCGTCTAACCATAAAGCAGGCGGAGCAGGTGTTTTCTTGACTGCGGCTCTAACCAACTTCGGTAGTTCCACCATCTCACTAACGTAGGCCGTCGCTTTGACATAGCTTACGTTAGTCCACTTTTACAAGGGTGCCAATGGCGGCAGTGTCTTCTTCGGTCGCTGTGGTGATGGTGTGTAGACTTGTCTCCGCTGCAGGGGAGTGGAAACCTCGATAATCCCCTGAAGTTAGCCGAGTAATAATCATCACGGTTCTAGCACTTACCCGGTCGGTACGAGGTTTAGTACATTCGCTGGAGTAGTTAAGTGCGATGCATTGGACATAGCGTACCGCCGCCCTGCGGCAATGCTGTAAGTAACAAATATCTTGCACCGCGAACACTATTCTATGCCGGATTTTCGCCTAACGTACAGTAGCTCACTAACCCGTACACAGACAAAATGCACCGTGGTCCTTACGTATCAAACATGTTTACTAAAGCACTCATTGTACCCACCAAAACGTCAAAATCTGGAAATGAAAGTGAAATTGGCGCCACCTGCTTCAAACTTATATAGAGGAATACACAGGAATATAATCTAAAGCTATTTACTTCAAGCAAAAAGTAAACTATTCAGTCGGGTTTAACCTGAAAATTTATTTTAAACCAGCTTACTTGAAAACTGACTACTCGTTTGAATAGCTTTCTACATGAATCCACTCTCTATTTGTTCCCAAAACTTTAACATAGATTAATATCTCCATTGTACGTTAACCCTGCCCTTAATTTCAAAATATGAAAGGTTAGTTGCCCATCTTCAAAATGGATCATCATGAACAAATATCAATTCAGTGATTGAGCATTACTAATCCTCCTGTAATGAAAATGAAATAAACATACTCTTTATATGATTCCGCGATTGATTACTAATCATTATAAAGGGCAATATTTTACTGACTTTAATTCACGTTTGCCGAATAGCAGCCTCATACAACACTCATAAAATAAAAATGAAAAGTGAAAAGAATACCTATAAAATCAATGAAGGTCTTAAAGATTTGGTGTTTGTATACATTAAATATAACCATTAAAAATAAGCAAAGGTGTTAAAATAAAAAAAAGGCAAACAACGCACATTAAGCGGATCAACACTACATCCACAGATTAATAGATGCCGGAACAAAACGCTAGATACAAAAATAACAAACATAATGTCAATTTTTCATTCCGCATGTAAATACAGTCGATACAATAAGTGATAAACAATCTCGTTACATACGAAAATTTAAATTTTCACGATTGTGACACATAGTTAAAATACTTATTTTTTGGGTTTTTAAACCATATGTTTTATATAAATCTCAACATTTCAATAACAATTACAGATATAGTAAATGGTAATAACAACTTTTAATAAATTATCGTAATTTCAACCTAAACATCATTTGAAAACTACAGCTTAAAGCTATATACTGTTATCCCCTCAATAATGGGATAGGCAAACATACACAAAAAATAACCATAAGAAATTCTAACGTCCTTACTTAATTATCCCTTGCTGATACAGATAACATCTGAAGGATAAGAGCTGGCGCTTTGATCGACAGACATACTGGTACTCATATTTTCTTTGGTCCATATTTTCTTTGATAACTCAAACATTAATAAGAAATAAAGACAATACAAAATATGGGATTATATATTTTCACACAAATCCAAGAACGCTTTCTGATCTATCTTGCCTGTAACGATGCGATAATAATAATTGAAACCATAAATATTTTCCACAACGTTCATAATATATCCCAAATTGCTAACATAATCCTTATACCCACATAGACGTTACTCTAAGACTTTGGTTTCTCTTTCTATAGGTGAACGATACGAAAAAATACGTTTGTTAGAAATATATATTACATCGTTCTACGCGAACGCTAAACTTTGTTAGTACTCAACCCTTGCTTCATTATGAAAGGATGGCTAACACACCAATCCCACTGCACAAATGCTTGGGTCCGCCAAACAAGTTAAATTGATATATTATATCGTAACAGTTTGGGTACTCGATATTAATTGACTAAAGAAAGCTGAAAGTTACTGCTCATTTCGTAGAATTACTTGAAAACGTTGATTACCCCTTGAATAAGAAAGCTTTATTTTAATAAGCTGCAACGTCAGATTCTATGGGAAATCTGACAACAGGCAAAACTGCCAACAAAGAAAACACAATAACATCACGTCATTCTACGATCACTAATCAACCAAACTTTCATCGAAAATCCTATGAACTCTTAATATCCAGATCGAACACCGCAAAATGGTGGTGAATTCTACCACAAAGAACGCTTCTTAATATATAGCAATATCTTTATTAATTTTAAGAAAATCCTTCTCCCTGCGTTTTCAAAACATCCTCGACTAATTAACGTTAACAAAATTTTATCAAATACCAAGTAAAAGTATTTCTAACATTTCAGTCCTAAATAATAATCAAACTTTAATTTTCCAGGTGTGACTAAATTACACCTGTTCCATATCATTATGACACCCATGACTATTTCCACTATAAGTTGGTCTAATTCTCATAGTAATAGGTGGATCCAAAAGAATATTTTATTACGATAAGATTTTCCGAATTTTGATTAACAAACACTTAGAATTACATTACATTAAATTTTGCTTGGAATATGATGAAGGATAATTGTTTACGTAAGTACGTGATTAAGTTATACACCATCATTGTTCTAAAACTATTATACATAGATATTACAAGCTTCCCTATTTCCTTCGTAAGTCCACTCAGCAGTTGAAGATAGTGATATAAACAGTTTATTGGATTTGAAAAATTTAATATGATTGAACACTGTTTCTCGTCTGCACGATTAGTGTATTATACAAGTAAATTACCAAAAAGTAAATAATTTTTTCCATTTTTAAAATGTCATATACAAACCTTGAGACAATTCAATAAAAAATCTGCCTTATACACTCTGGGAATTTAAACCTACAAAACCACAACTGAAATTATTTAATTTTTCCCATTATTCCATAAAAATATTACAAAAACAAAATCCAACATATTTGTGAAAAATTTTTTTGTATGATAATCATTTAAAGAATTATAAAGTACATTACACAGATTTTTTATAAAGGAACAATAAATAGAATCTGGGTCATCAAAATAGTGGTACTTGTATAGTGGAAAGTTTTTCTCTGATAATACCCCTTTATTGAATATATGACCTTTTGAAGGAAATAAAATCACTATTCTATATTTCCTACTCACGCCTTTTTACAGCTAAATACGTGTTCATAAATATACCTTCCTCCTTGAAAAGCTACGCATTCAACGAAACAGCTTATGAAGGTGTGACATGAATTTCATAAAACTTCTAAAGGTTTTAGTAATTAGAAATTGCATTCACGCAATGTTTTAATACGTAAATATATTTTAATTATCAATTACGGTAGCTGATATTAGTTGAATTACCATAATAATATGTAGCCATAGATTCAATTATATAAATGATAAATTTTATTATTTATAATACCTGAATGTACGTTATCAGTGGAAACCGTCTACATCCATACATTAAAATTAAGCTGCAGTAATTTATTAATCAGTTAAACCAAATATCGATCAAATGGTGATAGTTACTCTTCCTAAACAAGACACTAAATTATTACTCAATCTAACGTAAATATTTAAAATATAATAAATAATTAGAATACTTAACCCAAAAGCTAAAATTAATATTGTGATAAAACATATCTGGATCTAATAATAATTATACTTACAGTATACGTACAAAGTTACCATTTCAATTACGTAAAACATGTACACCAAACGTACTTGCTTTGACAACTGTAGAATTAATACGTAAAATTGGATTATCTTATCAACTACGACTTTCTCAATCTAAGTACTATACTTAGTCTAATTTCCCATACATATATTATAAAGGTAATTCAAACTTTACTCAAGACATCAAGTGCGCCATTTTTTAACTTTAATACAAACTATGTTGTTATAGATTTTCAGTAAAACGGAGCTACACAATGAAAATTACCTATACTAATGCTAGTTATTACAGCAGTTGGTTAGAATAGTGACTGATTTAATTTTTTAAGTGGACACTCTGTTGGTATTGTTTCTTAAAAAACATTCAGGAAATATAGGTATCAATGCAACTAGGTTAGTTGGCGCGCTCAGGTTGGTATTATGGTTAAAATCTTTTATAGAACTTCTGGAAAGTCAAACAAGATAGTCGGAAAATATGTGAACTAAAAGGATTTTATTTGAAATATTTGAAGCGGCAGGGTTTTTAACCAATCACACAAAAATTTTTATTTTAGTACATTCACAAATCATATTTATACTTGACAGAATTGTTTGTAGTTGTGTGTCAATTTCTTTCTTATTCTGCGTTACTGGTTAGTAAAATCTGCTTTTTTCAAAGCAATATTGCTAGTTGTATTTGGAAAAACAGGTATGAATAAATATTTTAGCCAACACCTTATTTTTAATAAATTGTCTTTTAGGTTAGAAATATGGAACCTAAATCGAAGAAAAGTGTTCATTCCGCAGCACGAAATATTATTAGTAATGTGATTGAATTCTTTGATAGACAGAAAGCTGAGAATTAGAAAGGAAAAGCAGTTATCTGAAAATCAGTTAGTAAAATCGCCTTCTAAAAGGAAACGGAGCGGAAGATCAAATAAATTAGTTTTTGATGATTGTGACTAATGCATTTTAAAAAGGACAGTTCAATAAGTTTATACGGTCGAGAAACTTCCAACAATAAAAATATTGGTTGATAAAATGAAGGACAAAGTAAATTATGCTGGTGGGGAGATACGCTTCGAAAGCAATTACTAAATTTAGGATTTAAATTCAAAAAATGCCACAATAAAGGAAAATTACTGATGGAACGCTATGATATCGTTGCTTGGTGTTCTCGCTATTTACGCAAGCTGTGAGAAAATAATGCTCTGGGGGAAAACAAGAAACCAGTAACTTTTTGGATGAAACGTACATCCATACTTCATATGGTGTCAGTAAGTGCTGGCAATCTAAATACCAGGCTGGAGTATGCCAAACCGATAGATCAGGTCAACGAAAGACTATTGTGCATGTGCCTGTGCGTGTTCGTGTGCGATTGCGTGTGCGATTGCGTGTGCGTGTGTGTGTGTGTGTGTTTGCGTGTGCGTGTGCGTGTGCGTGTGCATGTGCGTGTGCGTGTGTGAGTGCGTTTCAGTGTGCGTGTGCGTGTGCGCGTGCGCGTGCGTATGCGTGTGTATGTGTGTCAGTGTGAGTAGGAGGGAGAGTGGTTGAGTTCGTGTGTGTTCGTGTGCGTGCGTGCGTGTGTATGTGTATGCGGGTGTGTGCAGTTAGCGTGTGGCGAGCGTGTTTGTGCCAGGCATGGTCGTATGCGCGTGCATATATGTTATCACATTACTCATCCACTTCTACAATAAAAGTTATAGACCCAGTCATTTTAAGTTTAGCTAGAGATAAATATACGGTAAAGGGAAAGGAAAAGTCATGAAGCATTGTCGTGGAACAACACCATTTAACGGGAATAATTTTAGGCAATGGTTGTTTAGAAGCAATGCAGTTTGACGCACAATCTAAACAAGCGCTGATCTAACAGATTCAGAAGGAAATTTACAGAAGTTATTTTGGTTCGGTGTACAGCTGATAGTATCGAGTTCATACAACAAATTTTATTTCTTGTTTACGTCAATGACCTTCTCAAAGCAAAGAATTCGTGTGAATGTATGTTATAAGCACATGATACGACTATTTTCTGTGAGGGCAGTAATCATAGCGAGCTAAATGGCCATACTAATTGAGGAGTGGTTAAAAATGAATAACGTAAAACAAATCAAGTAAAATGCAAAAAATTTTAATGCAAATAATAGTATACCTAACAGTTACTGGGTATTGTAATTCACAATAAATTAAATTGGCAAGCCTTTTATTAGCCTCAAACATCTTGCTTATTATCAAACTCCGCAAGTAACTAAAATTCTTCTATGGTGATATTGTTCCTTCATTTACGTAACCATTTTATGAGGTAAATTCATTTTGCTCAATTAGATTTTTTCGATTATAAAAAAAATCAATAAGATCGATTGCAAAATACTTTCCGCTGCCTATGAAATCAAACTTTACTTCCAGATATTTACAATTTTATTATAATAAAAGTTACATTTATTTAACAGTTACAGTACAATGGATTAAACATTTTTTAATTTGGGACTTTTAATTCTAAATGATTACCTCCATTATTATTTAAACCAGCATCTATTCGTTTTTTTCATATTGTTACACATTTTTGACTGGTCTTGACTTATGTTTTGAATCACAGCTCTAATTGTATTTTTTAAAAATACTGGACCTAGTGTACATCCTCTTGACATGGCTACATATACACCAATTTCTGTAGGATGTAACGGAGATTGTACAAATTCACCAGGAGGCTCATCAGATCAAACCGTATATTGTATGTTATGACATTATGTAACCCGTTAGATAAAACCACGCTTCATCAAGTATTAGTTGTAGGGATCATTGTAAGCAATATTTTAAATATTACAGTGTAATGACTTATATATATATATATATATATATATATATATATATATATATATATATATATATATATATATATATACATATGTGTGTGTGTGTGTGTGTGTGTGTGTATGTGTGTGTGTGTGTGTGTGTGTGTGTGTGTGTGTGTGTGTGTGTGTACAGGGTGTCCTGAGAACTGACACAATTTCGAAGACAGGGGCAGAGGACAACAATTCGAGATGTCTTGACTTATAGATAGCGGAGAAAATTTTTTTCCTGAATTCAGTGACATTTTGGGAAATGTAATTTCAGTTACAGTTAAACAAAGGAATAAAAAAATAAGTTAAAGTTTTGAACCTGGAGAAAAACTGCATGTCTTGTGACGCCCACAAAATGAGTTGCATTTAGCTGAAATTTTGTAGATAATTAATCCTAATTATCTTTATCAATAATACCAAATTTCAGCTTAAAATAATTAAAACTGTAGAAATGGCGGAATTTTAATGTTTATTCGAGTCGTTTGTTTTTTGATGATTTTATGGACCCATAACAAAAAGTCACTAGTGGGAAAATGAACATCATTTTTCTTTGGACAACTTTTGTCTTTTCGGTGTAATTTCCGGTAGCCGAATTAATCTTAGACTGTAATGAACAAAACTATCAAAGTTTATGTATGCAATACCTACTAACAAAATTTGTCAAAAATCATCGCAAGTTCTCGAAGTTGTCACCTCTTTGACCAAAAAATCCCGGCGCCTACTTGCAACTGAGTTGGTTGCGGCTCTGATGATTTCAGGTTTATCTTGGATCTCCCCCGCTAAAGCTACTATCCTGGCAACCAGGTCATTTTCGCTTGCCATATCAGTCCCGTCATAGACCAGACTCTTCAGATGGTTCCAGAGATAGAAGTCCAGTCGCATCAGGTCAAGAGAACGTGGTGACCATTGTACTGGTCCACCTCTCCGAATCCACCTGAAAAGATTGAAATGTACCACCTTATTAATTCTCAATTCGTTTCCAAAAAACGGGTTAAAACTATGATAATGAAATGTTTCTCACCGATTTGGAAAAGTCGCATCTAAGTAAGTAGGTTATGACTTGGCCAACATAATGCTGGAATCACAAGCGACCCCAGGGGGCCCAGTAGGTATTCGTCCACTAGACCAGCCCATAAGTTTACCAAAAAGCACTCTTAAGTGCCGTGATTGATCATTGATTGGGGATTTTCTTCAGCCCATTCGTGCTAGTTTCTAAAGTTCACAAATCCATCCCTGTAGAATATGACTTCATCCATCCACAGGATTGTTTGATGAAAATCTCTTACTCCACGCCTCCAAACTCTCATGAAGTTACCGAACGTGACTCGGTGAGCTTCATCCCCGGCATGCAGTAGTTGAGTCTCTTGTAAATGATAAGAGCACAACAATTGCTCTTTTAAAATGTTTCAAACGGCTGTTTCATTACAGTTTATTGCTTTGGCAATAGCACGGGTACTCGTATTCGAGTTCTCTTCAATCTTGTGAAGTACGGCTTCGGTGAAAGCTAAGGGCGCGCCTCCAACCGTATAATGCCACTATTCTGGTATCACCAACCCAGTTCGAAGAAGGCGTTGTTGGACTCCGCTGAAAACCCCTCCACTAGGATGCCTTCGTGGTGGATATCCAATAAGGTAAGAATGTTGTAGGATAACGCAATGAAATCTACTACGAGTAAAACAAACAAAATTGGGAAATGCATGTGAAGTCTAGCATATGAAAATGTAAACTTTCACCATTATTACACATTATAAAAATATTTAAAATGTTCTTCATACACTTTCGGTAAGGCAACATTAAATTCTCTCGTGTAGCGGAAGTAAAATCAAATGGTTTGTGCGGTCCTACCAAACCACCAACGTTTGATGGATTAAGATATTTTCAAACTGTCATATACTGTAATTAGTCGAACTTTGCTGTACTGTATTTACTGAGGGAAAAATCGCTACCTA
Organism: Vesta saturnalis; assembly: GCA_036346205.1. Taxonomy (NCBI): domain Eukaryota; kingdom Metazoa; phylum Arthropoda; class Insecta; order Coleoptera; family Lampyridae; genus Vesta; species Vesta saturnalis. The sequence goes on along the minus strand of JARFJB010002150.1, from coordinate 789,724 downwards.
GAAAAAACCTAATGAGATACGTTCATTACCCAGAAACTAAATTTTTAGAACAAGGATTCTAAAACAGTCAGTTTGTAACAATGGGGCAACGAATTTATATTTTGGTGCCAATCCAGAGGCATAGAGATTGAATACATCACACCCTACACACCTCAGCTAATGGTAAGAGTGGATGGAGGACAGGGCATTATAAAGCGTATTTGTACAACATATCGCACAGAGACAAAAGTGTACCTACTCAAATGTGAAATGATTGTAAAACAAATTACAACACAAAATTGTTTGAATGTAAGGCATATGCGAAAGATAATAGATCTTCATTAGAAAGCTTGTTAAACTGTTCCAAGAGCTTGTAATTATGGGAGATACAAACAACGGTTACCGAATCTTTGATACAACAATAGTCGTTCGAGATATAATATTTATCGAGGGTGACCTGAATAAACGCGTACCAAGAAGAAAACCAAACGGAGACGATTCGGAGGACAAGAGAACTTACTCAAAAGATTTGACGACTACGATCTGAAATTGGCTTACTGTTTAATGGGGGTAGATGAAGACCCCAATAGCGTTCAACTAACTACGTAACGATAAGGGTCCGACTGGAGCAATCGATAGAGAGCTAAAATCGCATAAAATTATGGAAAACGTGCATCAAATGAAAGAAGACGTTTATTGTGGCGATTTATATTAACCTATGGCGAGAATTGTAACAGTAAGAACAATGATTGCAGTCTGCGTACAAAGATACAGGAAGCTACGCCAATTAGATATTCTCACAACATTTTTAGATGGAAAATTAGACATGGAAGTTTGCATTGTACGATCTGAAGAGGTAAATTGTGAAAGCAAAGTACAAACACTTAATAATACTTTGTATGGTTTAAAAGATACGCCATAATGGTAATGAACAAGTGGATATGTTTTAAAATAAAATACTAATATTTTGGGGTTTCATTCATGTTTTATTTAAATTCATACGTTTCTATACAATTACAGTTATCGTGCTAAGTAAATGGTAATATTTATAAGAATTACTTGAAATTTTAGAACAAATTTATGAAACATGAAGAAGAAAACGCAGAAATCTTTGCGTTTTTGAACGTGATTAAAGCAAACACTATACAGGTTTTCTTTACTAATATAGAAAGCATTGAGATTGTTTGACGAATACTTCTCATCATAAAAGTAATCAAATAATATAATAACAATTAATCACTTTATTCATCACTCTGATATCTGATACCACCAGATATCAACATATCTTCTTTCACTTTTATTTGTTGTTTCACCCGCAAGGCACACGTGCGGCATGACGTTCTGCTCCATCGATCGAGAATTATCTGAATTACCTATATTTCATAAATAAGAAAGTGAGATCTCCGTCTCTTAAGTAATTTTAGGAATCCGCTTACAATCGAAATGCAAACCGTTAACGTCACTTCCATGTAATACATTTCTATCGAAGTGATCATATGTGGCTTTTCCGTGTGCTTTATTTGGATTTATTAGTTAGCTTCTCTGTTTTATTTTTGTGGTTTGATTTCCATCGCAATCGATATCGCGGTTTGTAATGTAGTTTCACACATTTTGTTCAGTGGACTTTTCAGAACATGAGTAAGAAAAAGGAAGGATGTACGTTTTGGAGAAAGAATCGTCGAGAAGAAGTTGAAAAGTTTACAGAACTACATGAACACTAAGAAAATGTGATAGAGCTAGTACAAGCAGTTGCATTTTATCAATATCCACATCTATTCATTTATCTATTGACATTGGTAAAGTGGAATTCTGAGATCAAATAACTTCCAAATAGTCACCAGAACACTTGAATACATCTCTTAAAAAAAAGAAACATATTAAATAATAAATATATAATTAAATTAATTAAAATATGATCAAGAAAAAAATATAGATAACTAATGTAGCTAATCATGTAGTCAAAGATAGTTGTTATATACAACAACGGTCAATGAATCACCAAATATTGAGAAGTACCCATACATGTGAATTAAATAAATAGTTCATTGAGTTTATAAAAATTGATTTTTATAATATTAGGATTCTACTTGGTGTTAATGTCATAACATTAATGAAGCGTTAGTCTCCAAAGTTCTGTATCACTAATTCATATCATGACCTTCTGAATATGAAAGACTAATTAAAAATATTCTTAAATCGGAAGATAACATTTGAATGCAAATTGGGCTTGAGGGTGGACTCTCTTTCTCGGTACATACACGAAATACATCGAAGTATTTTAAAAACAGTGGCAGTTCCAAGTTTGTTGAATATACTTCGGCACCTAGTGAGGGTAATTATTCCTTTTTATTGCTGCAAATAAATTAACAAGATCTGAATACCGTTTCTAGACATTGTGCGACTTGCAGGTTTTGTTACCACTACGATTAACATTGTGTCATCTGTCACAAGTTTTCCCAGTAAATTCGACGTTTGTGATATTTATAGAATATTGTGCAAACTATGCCTAACGGCTCAATGCACTCTTATGAAGTAATGTAGTAAATTTGATACATACATCTTTTGATAAATACTAAACTCCTCTAGATCCCAGGTTCTGTTTCGCGTGAATATGTTGTTTTAAAGCAGCATTATACGGAGATATAAGTTCCACTAAGCCCAAGTATTTGATATTACTACTTATATGACGCTTAAATCTTGTTTGAGAATGTCTCTCTAACAATTTGATTCTAGAACAAGTTGGAACTTATATTTGAGTATGATCCCGTTTTAAAACGTTTTCAAGCGAAAAAGAACGTAGGATATGGAATTATACGGAGATATAAGTTCCACTGAGCCCAAGTATTTGATATCACTACATAAATGACGCTTAAATCTTGTTTGAGAATGTCTCTCTAACAATTTGATTCTAGAACAAGTTGGAACTTCTATTTGAGTATGAGCCCGTTTTAAAACCTTTTCAAGCGAAAAGGATCGTGGGATATGGAAGAGTTTCACACCTGTCAAAGTTTATTAACCTGCTCCGTAAGAGTGTTTTGAGCTGTTAGCTATATTTTGTACTTTACACTAACGTATAAATTACGTCGTGTAAGAGTAGTTTTGGACAAGAATCGTTTTATGTCCATTTTCGGTAGAGTGACCAATATTACGCCACTGATACTCTAACGTGTCATATAATGCCGTTTATAGCAGTATATGAATATAGTATCGAAATCTTTTATTATTATGCATGCCTATGAATTTTACCGATTGCTATTACTTGGTAAAACAAATATGTCGAGCGCTAGCGTTGAAATTTAAAATCGGTAAATAATTTACGTTTGAATGCAGATAAAATTTATGAAATAAGTTTTGTTGACGTTAAAACAGATGTATTGATTGGTGAAATATAAATATTTAAAATAACATTGTGTCAAAGTGCATACATACGGAAGTGAAAAGCAGTTGCTACATTCTTTTTCTTAGGAATATTACGTAAACACTAAGGTTCCTTATAAAACGAATAGTGCATTAAAAATCACTTGTAGATTGAGTCGAAAGAAACCTTTGTTTCAGAAATATGGGATTTACACGTCGTTGCGCAGTGGAAAGTTTTCTTAAATTGTTTGGAGGTGGTGTAACGTAAGAAATCATACATTTTGTGGAAAAGCAGAAAAGTCACTTACAAGAGTAATGCAAAATGTTTACTTATTGCTTCAATAGAGCGTAGAGTCAGTTTCACATTCTAAAACGACGTTTTAGGACAAATTCGTTCACCTTTCTTGTAAATAAGGTGGAGGACCGTTAGTAGTTATTTTAACGCATTGCGTTAATGCTTTTGCAATTTTAAACTACTCAATCAATATTATCGTATTTTAAGTAACCTTTAAAGTATAAGGAATGCATTTAAATTTAGAAAAAGGGAGGAAATTAGCTTTTTTTTATCGTGTAATTATTAATTAATGATAATAGAATTAAATTTGTAAGTAAAAACTGTTGACACTGGAACTGTCGGTTTTGACGTTCATCCCCAAGATTAACAGCCTATAAAAGTGTTGCCCTAGAAGAGGTAAGAGGTTTCTAAGTAGTTACGCAAACGTGTAATAAACGTGCTGCCATACTTGCCGTAAGAGTGCTCATCCTACGGACTTGCCATAACCTGTGTGTTTAATTGAACGTAAATGTATTGTTGAAAAACGGGATTAAATTTTAATCTTGGTTGTGCAATGTTTAAATGCTTTGCGACGGAAAGTATTTGGAAAATAACAAACATTTTCAAAAAAAAAGCTTGTGTCAATGACATAATTAAATTAATACAGCGTCTTATTGATGGTTGAATGTAACATTTATTTTCTTTTTTTTATTATTTCAGCATTTCTGATACGACATGTGTATATGGTAAGTCAAATCATACACTTACAAATATATTAACAAAATATGTATACACTAACACACCTTGAAATACAAACTATTTTAACGTACAGAATTTAAGAGAAGTAGAAAGAAGCTGAAACAATATTTTATTCATCAGCTGTAAAACAGTTTGGAACACAAATACTGTTTTCAATCGTATACAAGGTAATGATTTAATTTAGGGGGCTAATTTAGTATGTACTAAAATAAGAAATACAAATTTTCATTAGCAGTTGTATGGTGAAAAGGTAAATGCAGTTAATTCTTTCTAGTACCCTAATGATGAGAATAAATTATACTTATGGTTATTCTATTTAAATGCCGTTGCTTGAAAAAACAATGAAACTTTTGAACGTGAGTTTGCACGAGAAAATTTTTTTTTGTGTACAGAATGTGAATTAGTGTTAATGTAACGCCACTGGAATTGTAGTAAAAGGTTGTGTATCATGTAAAAGAGTATTTAAATGTTGTATGAAGATTTTTAAGGTGAAAGAAGGTATTAAATTTTATTGAGAAATAATGTTTTGGTAAAACCACTATTGAGACGATAATGGTGAAAGGCTACTGGATTTTCCATTGTCTGCTACGTAATGCGGTATCAAAATTGTTGTAAACGTGTGAGTGAGAGGATTTATGACGTATTGATGTTGTATTATAGTGTAGAAAAGAACATGTATGTATATTTTTGCGTATAAATGTCTTAACGTTGCGCAATAAGAATTGGATGCATTCTCAAGGAAGGTTTGCGCATATGGGATATTTTCATAAAAAATTGGACAGTATATGGAGTGGAGTGAATTTTAATGTGAATTAGGGTTTTTCCGAAGAGTTGTGAGTATGTTTGTAAGGAAATTCAAGATGGATACGTTATTCTCATTTCATTTGCGACTGGTACCCTTTCCAGAAATCCACTCGGTAAAGACGCATATTGGAAGCTCCTTTCTCATAGACTGATTGGGATTTTAGTGCGAAAAATTTGATGATGGTAAAATGGATGACCGTAGGTATATAAGGAACAGCCTGCTAGGGTGCAGGAGGAAGGGAAGCTCGACAAAGAGCTATGCTTAAGGGGTGATCGCGCGCGAGTATTTTGTGAGGTCATAAAAACGACCTATGATGGGTGTTTTATTTGTAAACAATTCTAGCGATCTAAAAAGTAAGTAAAAGGTAATCCTCTAAGTAACAAAATAAAGGTGTTTGTTAAGTTAAACCGTATTGGACATTAAGGTTAGTGTATTAACTACATGTGCGATTGTTGACTACTAAATCGATTGTATACAAATATTTAAGTAGTTTGATGTTCAAGTATAAGTGAATACATCATGTGACAAACATTTGTTTTGAAGGGCATATAGCAAATCCGACTGCCCAATTTTTATATACTGGTAAGGCCTAAACAAACTCGGACATTTAAGTTAGCGAATGGTGCGTTGGACGAAATTAAGTGATTAATTGTAGTCTTATTTATACAATTGAATTAGTAGTCAACAATCGCACATGTAGTTAAATCACCAACCTTAATGTCTAACACAGGTTAACTTAACAAACACACCTTTACTTTGTTACTCAAAGGGTTACGTTTTACTTACTTTTTAGATCAGTGAGGATATATATATATATATATATATAAGGATTACTTACAACGAATCAACCCATTAGATACCACATTATACCAAACAAAGGACGGCGGAGTTTAACTATAAGACTTTAGATCTTTGAATGATAGTAGTTGCATTATCTTTAGAGATGTTATTGTTTATGTGGTTAATTTCATTCAAGTACTAACCGTAATCAATCTCCATTAACTGGTTTTACATGTTTAGACTATCAGGTTCATGGATTTTAATTTAGTGCTTCTCGGAAGCATTGTCTGTAAATATTTTTGAAAGATTGGTAATACAAATCCATTACTTAACTAATTTTTTTGGTTTATTTGTGTAAATTGTGATTCCTTAGTTAAAAGAGAACCAATATTATAAAATGTCATTGTTACCTTGTGTTAAATTACACAAAGGGTTACACCGTTTGAAAATAACCAATCGTGGGATATTTTGGCTAAATCATTGCTCTGAAATTGTTTATTTTGAGTCAGATCGATCACGAAATTAAACTATTTGGAATTCTTTTACAGTCATTGAATACACAATACTGATAACTAGATATTTATTAAGCAGAAATTTCAGATTTGAATTATTAAAATTCAATCATACTGGTAAATGTTTAAATACAATTTTAAAGAGAAAGTATTCTAGTAATATTTGATAGAAAATATATGGTTCATGAACGACGCACTGATCGTTACGTCTTTAACATTTTCTTGTAAATACGAATTAAGGTTTCTGTGGTTTAAAATTAATAGGCTGAAGTATTAAATTGGGTAATATTTATTTATTTCAGAATTTTATGACAGAAATATTAATTTACATGTACACGAGGGTAAATTAGAAAGTATCCAACTAACGTTTAAGTGTAAGGTGCTTGAAACCAGGGCAGTTGGATTGGCAACCCGCTTACCTCGGTAGGTCTGCACCACCCCTAGTGCGGTTTGATCGTGTAACAATTTTACATATAGCTTGAGGAGGAATTCCAAATATTATCTCAATTATTGTTTTTTGAAAACGAGGAGTTGCTTTACATGTTAATTTTTTCAGTGACATATGAAATATGTGAATACACCATTGCATGATAGTCGTTTACTAATCCCTGTATTGTTGTATAGCGTAGTAGGATTTCATCTACATTTTTCTTACGTTTGAATGGGAAACAAATCATTTCAGCGTAATTCCACGAACTCCAAAGCTCTGTAGTTTATTCTCAAGGAAATCGTGATTAACCGTGCCAAATGCTTTAAAGAAACTAAAAAACAGCTCTACCACGTATTTATTCGTTTCGAGCTTTTGCTGAGTAAAGCAATAAGTAGCGGTTTCGACGATTTTTCCCGATCTAATATCATGTTTATTACACGTAACAAAGTTGAACTTTGAGAGGCATTTTATTACACTTAAATGTACATTATTTTCAAATACCTTTCAAATAGAATTTAGAATTACAATTGGTTTGATTGATTGATATCGCAAGCACCCTTGTTTTTATATAGAACTACAATATTGGCAATTTTAAACCAAGATGGAAAATATCCCATGTTAATAATTTCGGATATACTTTTTTTAATGTTTGTGCATAGTACTCATAATGTCCAGAACAGAATTTTTTTGTTTTAAGTCCTGCTTTCTTACATCTTGCAAAAGTACCGAGAACATAAATGTCTTGTAAACTTTCTTTCCTGGGCGAAATACTTCTACATATTACTTTAAAACGTTTAAAAAACTTTCAACAGTAGAATCAACATTTCCTAAATGGCCCAAATTTATCCAGATATAATTTCTTAAGGAAATTTTTAATTTGTCAATCGCACATTGATTACTTACTCTACAAGTGTATATCCTCTCCTTCAATGATTGAGAATTAACTGGTACATTTTTTATTTCCGGTACGTGATCAAAGCAGTAAAAAAGATGTGGCTATAATGGGAGATCAAAGTATTGATTCTTTAAAAGAAACTCAGGATAAACGTTATTGAATAAGACTGTCTCGGTACGTGTACAATGTAATCTGCAATATTGCATTCAGTGTTAATAACCTTCTAAATTGGCGTGGGATTCTTAAACCATGATACAGTCTAAGCAATTGATAGTCTCAAGCGAAGTATTGCTTAAAGTTGAGACAGTCTTATTCAATAACGTTTATCCTGAGTTTCTTTTAAAGAATCAATACTTTGATCTCCCATTATAGCCACATCTTTTTTACTGCTTTGATCATGTTATCAAAAAAACCTATAGGTCATTGTAACACAAAAGTAAAATACTAGGATGTAGAATGAACAATTAAGGTAAATTAAAAAGCTTAAGTTACTATCAAAGTAACTTAACATTAAGTTGTTTATGTAACTGCAAGGTAATTTCATATTTTAAAAGACAACTTCTAGCATATATTAAAGAAGCTAATAGTAGATAGCGGGTAATGAACGTTCGTGTGGTTGCTTTCAAATAAAATAAAGCAGTATTCAGCGACGAGACGGACCAGCAGGTGCTGGGTTGTAGCCGAGAAAATATGAGAGGAGATCAACGCGGTCGAGAATATGTACACCGCTTATTCTCATTGGCTGATGCCGATAGGACGCACCCTTATGTAAGAAAATTGTATTCGATCTAAACAATTGAATCAGTTGGTAATGTTACTGAAGCTGTCTAATTTTTAAGCATCACTGTATTTGATTACTCATGAAACAGCATGGGATAGAGCGGGGTTCAAAATAAGTGAGTGCATTAGTATTACAATATGAAAAGGTAGTACTCGTATTGACACCATTTTGAAATAGTCCGTAGACCTATCAAAAGTTTTTGGTTTTGTTTTATTGTGAATGATCTACAAGAGTTTTTGTTGTATATACCCTAATCAGTTTTGTTTCAAACGTAACAAGGGATTTATTAAAGTCAATAGTGCTTGTAACTTTAAGTTGAGATCAACTTGTTATTTCATTACTATACGAATCAATGGTGAAAATAATTTAATTAATGGAATTTTGGATATTTACAACTCATAAAGAAGGATTTATTTTAACCTGTTTCCGTTGAAGTAAATAATTGATTATTTAGAGCTAACACAAACTAATGTTTTTTTTGCTATTTGCGACTAATTTAACGTATATTAGAAAGCCTGTAACCTAATTAATGTAATTAATGCTTAGTATTTATTACTAGTTCTATGCGAGTTGAACTATTGCAGTTTAGAGATTTATATAGCGACGCAGCAACCGGATTGATTTCAGATTGGACGAAACAGTCGTTCCACGCTAGTTAGTTTCTTCACTAAGGAGTCATATATGTAGAGTAAAAAAAAAGGATTACCATTATATTTTACCGAAAACTTTTGTGTTATAAGAATTTATTGAGTGATTATTTTTTGTGTGGTGGAATATACGAAGGCGACAGGAAAAGTTGTATTTATGACACCTCGCAAGATTGTTTATTGACGTAAACATTAAGCAAAGTTGTGAATATTCTTAAGATTTTACTTTTGAAAAACCTATATACGTTTGTTTATTCATTATTTTGGGATCCAGTGAAAGTTAAAAAGTTTACTTATATAAAACCTGGCTTGCTTTTGACATTTAAAGTATTACGAGCTTGAAGAATTTATGTTTGAAATTAAGCTTCATCCTTATTGAATGGTCCTTTGTCCTGTTTTCTAGGACCATTTAACATTTTTATATCAAGCCCAAAGATCTTCTTACGGAAAATATCGACCGTAGTGGGGCCAGTGATTGTAATATCGAACTTGATTTTTATTTACGGGTAAGTGTAAACTTTGAAATATTATTCCATTTGCGTCGATTCTACATCAAACGTTACTCATGCAGATCAATTAACAGTAATTATCAGATTAATGCCCAGTATATGGCGTGTGCTATACCTGAGATTCTTAATAAATTGAGTTTCAGTAGCATGGACTGCAGAGGACCGTCGCATGAAAACACAAGCAGTGTATCTGGTAGATATAATGATCTTTAAAAGTCAATGCAACGCCACGGTCGTCAAGACATGAAGGTTGCTTGCATTGAGACATAGATGCTTTTGTTTTGAAGCGTTTTTTTTTTGTGTAGAGAATTAATAGAAAAAAGTATATGTCTGCGAATATCTCCAGTTATAACATTTCAAGAGGGGTATGACAAATATGAAGCGGGTACAAAAATGAAATAAAATGCAGACTATAAACTAGCAACATTAGAACGGAAACACAAATTATCGTTTGATGGATCGAACAATGAACGTCTATTTTCATGAAAACAGGGAATGAAGACAGATGTATACATGCATATTGTAGACAATTTGATCCAAGAAATTAAAAAAACTACAGAATATCGCATGTCCACAATTAAACCTTTCGTAGTATTGTTCAAGCTTCATTCATTAGAAATGGAAGAATTTCTTATTTGGGCATCTGAAGTAGTAGTTGTATATTCTGAACATTTAGAGGACAATTTTGGCATGGAATGCATATATTTACAAAAATTTTTGAAAGTTGCTAGGTTTAGAAATACGAATCCAGTGAATTTAATACAATTTTTAATGAACTACAATACAGATTTGCTGGCCATTGGAATGTAGAAATCTTGAGAACGTTGTTAAGCATGATGGTAACCAGGGGTTCATGTCAGAGATAATTCTCTACATTAAAGAGTCAAAAACTTCTATTTCTCAGTAAAAACTAAATTTCTTAATTGTGCTATTGATAAAGAACGACAGTTCGGACACAACTAATTTTAACCAGGTTAACAATAGTAGTAAGACTTCATTGAAATACCGAATGCAGTGCGTCGCTGAAATTCTTTAGCATCCAAAGGTAAATTTAGTAAAGCCAACATTTCCAAAAATGCATATAAACTTTAAAAACATTTCAGAATTGTAGGCATCTGGTTAATGAAGCTTGTGAGTGGGTTTAAGTTAGTAATTGTTTTGAAATTATTTATGAAACTTCGAAATTAATCTATCAAGTTTTGTTAAACTTATAATATAATTGTAAATTTAATTTGTGTAAATTTTCTTCTTTTCTATACATAAATTACTTTCACCAAACGTTTTTAATATAGTTCTCGTCAGGAAAGAATCACTCTGCGTCACCAGTTTATGAACCGATTTGTTAATCGCCACCTAATATGAAATCGTAATTAAAAATAGATAGAACATGCTTCAAGTGGATTTATTAATAATAATTTATTATAGGAAAGAAGCCAGTATACAAAGGAATTTTTCTGATATATCTCATACGTAAGACGTGGAAACAAGAGAAAATTCTAGAAACTGCTACAGAAACATTTAAAACACGGCAAATAAATAGTTAATGTCCACCTTCGGACACCTAAAAATGAAACATTGCTGAAACTAATGAGTGAAACTTTTCAGACAGCCCTCGTCCATGTTTCCGAGATATCTCTTTGGAAACATTGCATCAACATGTCTTAAAGATAGTTACACACACACATCATAATTATGATCCTATCTAGGATTCTTCGAAACGTTGAACATTTGTTATAAATCGTTTGGTTGTGGATACTATCAAAAAATAATTAAGCAGCCAAAGTAAGATATTTATTTTTATGTCCCTATTTTGCTACAATTTATCGAAACATTTAAATAATAGTTAATTGTTTCCTTTCTTTGTTCCCGTAAAAAATATATAGAAGCTGGCCTTCAACTAAAATTAAAGTTGTTACCTTTTTGTCTAATTCATTAATTTTTACTATACCTTTTAGCCACCTATATCATTCAGATCCTTCAAGATCAATTTTTGTTAGGATTCCGTTAGTTGCTAATGACTTTGTAAACATGTTTACACCATCCTTAAGTCTTAGCACTCTTATCATTTGCATCAGGTTTATTTAAAAAACATGGCCTAATTAATGTTTTGTAAAATTACTATGTAGAATTTCTGTGATTGTATTAAATAAATTAAAGGAAATTGTTTTAAATTGAACAATATTTATATTAGTGCCCAATGGGTTTCGATATTTAATATCATTCTGAAAAATTATAGTTACTCAGTAATAACTAGATATTTAAGTAATTATTCAATAATTTAAGGAAGGCACCGGGAACTCCATTGATTACTTAGATTTTAAATTAATCCGACAATATATTATAAATGTTATGACTAGAGCTAGTTAGGCAAAATAATGTCTCGAAAAAGGCAGGCAAAAAGGCAAAAAAAGATTGAAAAAAAAGCACTAAAAGGGCAAAAGTAAAGTAAAAAAAGGCAAAAATAAATAAAAAGGCAACATTAAAAAAACGGCTTTTCACTGAGAGAGAAAAAGTGAGAGCAAAATATTTATTCAAGGTAAATTAAAAACAACTGAAATTCGACTAAAACAGTTTATTTAAAAAAAATAGCATAAATCCGTACATACAGTACTAACAAGTTACGCATATTATTATTTAAATATTAGTTTTATTACGCTGCCAACTGGTCACCAGCAACTTCTCTATGTTCTTCGAAATTAAAGAAGTTCTCTCGTCGCCGACAATTTGTTTGTAGCTTGAAAAGGACCTCTCTGCGTCACATGATGTTATCGTAGCGTATTTCAGAGAAATGATTTGTTGTGGTGACAATACATCAAACACAGAATCTTGAGTAAAAATCCCCTGGTGAATTTTGGAAATTATTTTTAAATTATGTAAAGAAGGATTTTTTTGTAAAACGGCTTCAAGTTTATCCTTTATTTTTATTCCTGCTGGTCCAGGGGCTTTCGGTGTGAGATCCACTGCCTTCTGTACAATTTCTAAGGATTCCACAAGTGTCAGTCCGACTGTTTCTAATTTCTTTATTAGGTGGGGCAACCAAGAAAAGTTTGTTTGAATGTACGTTAAGGCTCGTAATTAATATAATTCAATAATTAAAACTGTGTATTCATACCGATCGGTAACACAAATGCAAATAATTTTGTTCCTCAATGTCGAATCATCCAGAATCGCTTGGTTTGTATGTTTTTGTAAAAATGTAAATGTACTATTTTTCATTATAAGTTTTTGTTATGAACTAATAAGTTCAAAGATAAATATGTAATTAAAAAATATTATTAATTTTATTAAATACATAAATAAAAAGTTCACCTTGAGTAGGATTTGAACCTACGACATGTACTTTGTAGTACCGCGCTAACCTACTGCGCTGTCGAGATTCAAGCCCCTATCAATGTAAATTTTGTCTTTATGTATGTAGTACTGATGTAAATTCTAAATATTATGAGATTACAGTAAAATTACTCATATTAATGGAATGTGAGCCTGCAAAATCGCAAGGATTCACACATACCAAAGCAACTTGACTAATATTAAATGATTATAACTTTTTGTTATGAACGAATAAGTTCAAAGGTAAATATGCAATTAAAAATTATTATTAATTTTATTAAATACATAAATAAAAAGTTTACCTCGAGTAGGATTTGAACCTACGACTTGTACTTTGCTCGAGTACCGCGGTAACCAACTGCGCCATCAAGGTTCAAGCCCCAATAATTTTTAATTACATATTTACCTTTGAACTTATTCGTTCATAACAAAAACTTATAATAATTTAATATTAGTCAAGTTTCTTTGGTATGTGTGAATCCTTGCGATATTGCAGGCTCACATTCCATTAACATAAGTAATTTGATTGTAGTCTCATTATATTTAGAATTTACATCAGTTCTACATACATAAAGACAAAATTTACATCGATTGGGGGTTGAACCTTGATGGCGCAGTTGGTTAGCGCGGTACTCTAGCAAAGTACATGTAGGTTTAAATCCTACTCGAGGTAAACTTTTTATTTATGTATTTAATAAAATTAATAATAATTTTTAAGTACTATTTTTTAGTTTATAGAAGAGGATGTTTGCTGCAATAAGAGCTTCTCAGAGTTCCAATGAGAAGCCAGATTTACTGGATTAATGCGTCCAAACGAATTTGATATTAATTGTTGTTTTGCAGTTTTACGCTTTGCATTACTACGTGAAACGTTGTCTGCAAATGTTGCGTTACATGAAGCCTTTTTGTCGTATTATTCTAAAATAAAAAAAAGGACAATTATAATTTCCCCTCTGTTAAATATTAATGAATGGTGATATAAAGAATAGCTTTTTATCATTATCGGACACTGCGCTTGCGGCAAAAGAACTATGAATGAATGAAAATAAAATAGTTATTTAATTAATAAAACGCAATAATTGGCACACTTACATTTTTCTCAGAAACTCGACAAAAAAGTAGGTTTCCGTCCGTTGTTAAATTAGAATCTAACTTTGCCCACTGGCAGTTCTTGATTGCTCGTCTGCTGGCATTTTATAATTCAGTCACTTGAAATACAATCGATTCATTTCACAAATCACAATGTTAACACGTTCGAAAGTTGTGGTAAACTACCTGAGTCAGTAGAAAACTCTCTGCTGGCAATACAGGCCCCCCTCATTAAGTCATAAAAATTAATCTCAAGAAAATAATCCTTCTGACAAATATTCAGTCAGTAACAATAAAAGGTAAAACCTACTAAACCTCTACCTTTAAGTGCTTGGGAATAATACTTTCTACAATTTAATTCAGAAATTTAAAACGTGCATATTTCTTAGAAAATTGCTAGTACAAATTTTAATTAAATTAAATTTTAATTTAATATTAAATATACCATAAAAAACACAAAAAGACGAGAAAAGTAGGAAATTTCTCAAAAAAGGCAGAATCCTAAAAAAGACGGAAAAAAGCAAAATAAAATTTGCATTTTTGAATTATGCATTCTAAAACGGATTTAAAACTGGGTCTCCCTTTTATCCTTCCATTTATTAAAAAAAGGAAATTTGCCAAACTATCCTAGCTCTAGTTATGACATTGTGTATTCAACGAGAGTTTCAAATGAAATTTAATAAGCAGTAACTACAAACACCGATAGTTTGTATTTATTTCACAATATTCATATAACAGGGTGTAACACTAGCAATGAAATTATTTTATAAGCTCGATATCTATTATCAACTGAAGAGTACACATGATCGCTTGGATCCGCCGTCACAAATCACAAAGAAATATAAATGTTTAATTAAGATTAATGTGATATAGTTTACATTGACTATCTATCACTAAAACTTCTATTTTTCTTTGATTGCTATTCGTACATTCGTACATATTGTTAAGAGAATCGTGAGCGCTACATATGGGTATGGTTATACTTAACGTAACTTCTTTGACATGTATCGTCCCAGTTGTGTCGACGTTCTAGAAAGGCAATCAATTGAAATTTTAAAATTAAGGCTTGGATACAAATATTTAGATAGGTTATCTTTAACTAAATTTAATAGATCTTTTTAACATCTTTACTAGATATTTGTGCCCCCCCCCCCATGCCCAAATTCCTGCAAAATACATTTTATGTACGCCCTACTTTTATTAACCGAACAGCTGCCCAATTCTGCTGTATGTTCCTCCCAAGAACGTTTAGAAAGATATCCTTTGAATGACCACGTCTGTGCCAGTTTGTCATTTAATGAACGTTCAGGGCACTGTCTTAAGTTATTTACAGGATGTTTCCCTGTGTGCATAACATCCTACCAATATTGTCTGTAAAAGGTTTAATATTGCACGCAAGCACACCACTTTGTGTTAAATGTGCTGCCTTTCGCAGTATTCTCCATCCAAGAGGTAGGTAATATTATGGTATATATGTAGCGGCAGTGAAAAAACGAAATTTGACTATCTGCCAGAATCATGCAAAATGGTTATTAGGAGTAAGTTATACTATATGTATGCACTAAGGGAGCACAAATTGTTAAACCTTTACGCATACTCAAAATGTATTTACTTACAGAAACACACGCACGATTCCAAGTGATAGAGGTTTAAATAAAGTAACATTCTGTTAAGGGTGAAAATGGCAGTATAATTTGCGACAGATAAGTCTAAGGGGTCCACTTTGTTTGAATCTAAGTTATCGGTATAATTAGCACACAAGTAAACGCTAGTACTCCACAGCAAAGTTCAAAACGAAGACTTTTGTAGCATTCAACCAGGTCAATCAACAAAAGTGCTCCTGGACTGGTACTACATATAAAAAAGCTTCAAAATAATCTCACCTAGTAATAAGATATCGTAAGCGCTCGTTGTAGCCAATTCTAGAGGTGATCAAGCTTTATTTACGAGATATTATTATTTTTCGTAACGGTTAAAGTAATTTAAAAAAACTCTATGTTCACAAATCTTAATTTTCAATTTCTGAAATGGGCGTACGATATCAATAACATAGCAAATGATAAAAAAAGATAACACTTAATGCTCCTTCTAAAATCGTAAACCATAAAAAAGCGTCGTCACTCCAAAGGACGTGTAATCCCGAAATTTACAAACACGCAAAACAAAAGAAAATTCTCATAAACAATTTTGGACAGAAAGTACACAAATTATAGACACATATATTCCATTACCAGATCTATAGAATTAGGAAATATTTGGACCAATAGGTTTAAACATAAAGTTCATACAAAAAATTTTACGTAAAATCGTAGTTAATATTCTAGTTGTGCTTGGTTAATGAGTTTAAAAAATCTGGTAACAAGCAAAATACACCCACGTACCACACAAAATTAAAAAAACACCGAACACGTTTCGATAGCTACGCTATCAGCGGTCGAGTAGAGCGAAATAAAGAAAATTTCTAACATATATACCATCAGCGAGTATCGCTTCGTTGCTTATCTGAGTATTCTAAAGGTCCTTAATCATTATTATTCATTAGAATTTGTTTGTTCTTGAAGATCTCTAAACTTTCATAACAATAAAGTTCGTGCTTATTACTAATATGTTTGATTAATGATACGTTATCTACTACATGATTTTTATCGAAAACATGTAGGGCTACGGCAGATTTGTCCCAACGTTTGTATTTTATGTGAGCTAAATGTTCCTTACAGCGAATTCTGATAGGTCGTTTAGTTTGCTCCACATATATTTGTTCACAACTTTTACAATTAATTTTATAAACTCGCGACCTATCTTGCATATCCACTTTAACTTTTGGATTGCGTAAAAGGGTTTCCAAACTATTACCTGAAGTAGTGACTGTTTTCAAATTAATTTTGGAAAAGATTTTAGATAGGCCTTTTGTATAAGCAGATAGTTTGGTAACTTTACATACTTTTTTTCTATTTGTTCTCTAGCGTTACCTAATGTAGTTACGTTCTTAACCCTCATCCTATGTGTTTGTTTCCTAACTATATTCATAACCACTTCATCTGAAAACCCATTGAATTCAGCAATTCCTTTAATAGTGCGCAATTCTTCATTATAGTTTTGAACTGAAAGAGGAAAATTAAGAAATATATTAACCAAAAAGTTAAAAGCCGCGAGTTATGCTGTCTACAGTGATTTTGAGTCATTGGTTATGAATATTTTAGTGATAGTTTCCTTACGATAAATATCTATATCTAATTTACTACCATTCCTTGTTACCAGAATATCGAGGAACGGGAGATTGTCATTTACCTCACAACTACGGAGCACAGGAATGAAACGACCCTTGTTGAAAGTCTTATGGTCTACAATTAAAGAGTTACAAAAATGCAACATATACGTATGTTCCACTACTATAATTTTCAATGAATTAAAGCTATACGTAAAGCTCTTACCGTTCGCATAAGGAAGTGTTTAAAATTGAATATACTAACACGCAAATCTTTAATTTTTAAAAAGACAATTGTGCACTATATTGCATGTCTATTAGAGTATTACTATTGTCGTGTCCACTAATCCAGTTAATGTGTGGGGTATGTATGCAAGTAACTTAATGTAAAGTGTTTCATCTTAAAATCTCATTTTTTACATTATGTTAACCTTTAAGCAGGACAATTTTTAACATAATTGACAAACATAAGAACCATTTTCTCTGTAACAGAAATACATGCTGCGCCAATGCATTTTCGAAAGTATAGAATTCAATTATAGAAAATACTAATAAAACAGTACAGAGAAATAGATCAAACTTTACGATGTCTAATGAGGGTATTAGAAATAATTCACTAAACTGCAAACAATCTAGAGTAATAATGAGTTAAGATTCACGCGTAGTGAGGTTAAGAATATTCGAAGATATCCCAGATACTATTTAAATTCGTTGAAGATACCACATACAAATAAGTTTTAAATTTAAATTCTACTACACGAATATTTTTAACGTACTAAGAGATAAATGAGAGAAAGTTAGGGCCAAAGAACATTCTAGCTAGTTTATGTACTGATATATCAAGTTGAAAAAGTACCCTTGCTGCACTTTGAAAACAGAAAAGTTTAAATTCTATTCGATGACTTTATCTAAAGTTAAGCTTGTAAAATGTAACATTGTTGGAATACTTTACGATTAGTACTATCTAGTTTTCTTAATGAGGCGATGCAAAAAAATTACTGTAACAAATCGACAAGTTTTAAACAAGTTAACGTCAACTCATTCTGATATATTTCTATAATTTCAATATATTACCTATGTACAATTTTGTACAGTTCCTTAAGGTAAAAACGTAAAGCGAGTTATCTAGTTCGTACGACTTTAATAAATACAGATAAATGCCAAACAAAGTACACCCACGTACTACACAAATAAAATTAATATTACCGAACGGGTTTTAATTATTCTGTCATTATTTTATTACAAACACTTTAAATTATTACGAGAATTATACATACAGCGATTATATTGTGTAGTGTGAATTGCTCTTTTGATTTTTCTAACAAAGGAATTTTTGTTACTCATTATAGCAATTTGTTGACATATTTGTATTTTGGTTTCTTATTTCTGAGGGCTATTCAAGAGTCTGATCCCTTTTCAGTCTTGCCTCATAGTCTTGTTGCAGTTAGATTATCTTTGTGGTGTTTGGTGTTGCAAAACTATTAATACTAAGGCTTATAAGTTCTATTATATTATTTTATTCAGAAAATCAATTGCCTACCCAGAAGGTAGTGTTGTCGGAAAACTGAGCCAAGGATATTTCGGAAGCTTCACCCTAGCAATGTGGTGCGCAAAGATTAGGTAAGGTATTGAGGCCAAGATGAACCCTTGGGTACGTCTGCTTGGGGTGTGTGACTTGAGAAGTCCGCTGAACCTCCTCTGACTCATATCTGTTAAATACATTTGTTTCCAAAACTCAGGGATTTCGGGAATTAGGCCTGCATACCGCCAAAGGCTCGCTTTATGTGTATAAACGCGGTAAGCTTTAGTGAAGATGGCTGAAGGATGACGATGTTTCTATGTAGCGTTCCAATAGTGGATGTTTGCAGGTCTTGTTTGGTTGGAACCCGAATTTGATGACGGGTAGTAGGTTACTGGATTTTAAGAAAACCTTCAGCCATTGATGCAGGATCTGGTCAAGGTATTTGCTTATTCAGCTGAGGAGGGAGATGCCCGTATGACATAGATTTTATCAAATCAAAGCTGTTTTTGGTCATCGTGACGGGCGTGGAGAATTTCAAGCAGTCGGTAAAGGGGTAATCGTAAAACACTTATTGTAAGTATACTTTAGGTGTCAGATAGCTGACGGTGGTAGGTGGTTCAGTATTAGTCTGTTTGGTCCGTCTGGACCTGGCAATTTTATCCGTTTGGGAATAGGGAAGATTTTCGTCGGTGCTATTGGTGAGTAAAGCTGATCATTTTCATCGGATTTGTTGGGTGGGATTTAGGCTTTGTTTTGCGTTTGATCAGTACGTTGAAAGTATGTGACAATTTCTTTTCGTCTCTACGGTTGGGTTTGAAAGTAGATTGGATACATTTTTGGGCGGCATGTTTGTTTTCTTTATGTTAGTTACGTTAAGTCGAGTATATCGTATGTGGCCTTAGATACAATACAGGGGACTTTGGTGACTATAGGAAGTTCTAGAAATTGTAAGATTTCTTTTAGGAGGATATACTTTTCTAGGTCACGGGTAACGCAGGACAAGGATAGGAGTTGGTAGGATGGGGAAAGTACGAGGACCTTATAATTGCGTGAATTTCGACGCAGGCTCGTCCAGGTGATGGTGCATTGTACGCTGCATCGTTCGGTGGCCTGGCTTTCCATGTTTTACCATGACTGTCGAGCAAAATGAAATTAGAGCAGAAAATGGTATTTTGGACTTCCGTCGAAGTGCAGCTTAACATCCCACTGAATAAAGGCTTGCACGTTGGGAGTCCGATAGAAACGAGGGTTTTCGTTGGTATGAATAAAACAACTATTTTTATTTAATACCTAGTCCTTGTTGGTGGTTTCCTGTATTCCTGCCCTGCATGCCCTTTTCATGTGTGAGTCGTGGTCCTGTCGTACGTGTCCGATTCCAGTTTTAGATATTGGGTTTCTGGCTACTAGGCTGTAGCTCTTTCACCGAGATGGAATCCGCTTTTACGTATTGGCGGTATGCAACACAATGGCAGTATTAATTACAAAGTGGCGAAGATACGATGCTTGAGTTTTAAAGTTAAAGCAGCAAACACTGTAAATTCTTTTTGAAATTATTTAATGAATTCATTTGTTTAATTATTCCAGAAACACGATGTTAGCTTAATATTCATATAAACTTCATCTGAAGTTAATGTAAACAACCTTATACGAGACAAATAAACTACATTTACTAAAAAATAAGGGTTTACTGACAATAACTGATGACAAACATTAACATAGACAAAAAAGCAACAGTGCAAGCAAGAATAAAAGACGATGAATTAAAACAATCACTAATTGACCACGACTTTGTTAGAACCATTTTGTGTACCAAATCCAAGATAATGAAGCATAAACTAACAACTTACTTCCCAATTGGTACATACTTGGAGGATAATACAATCACAAAACGGTTCTGTTTTCATAATACAAAAAAAAAGGTATAATACGAGCAGGGCAAGTCAAACATTTACGAAATGAACTAAACAATCAAATTAAAGGTGCTATCAATAAGACACTTACAGTTATCGTCCTTAGTAGAGTAGTAAAACGTTTTACAATTGTTTAATGTCTTAAAACAAATTTGTGACATATGAAACGGTGAAAACGCAAATACATGCCTGCTATTAATATAACTGTATTAATAGCAGGCTTCTGCTTATGTGAAAAATTACCTTATTTGTTACTAATTAAAAGGAACATTTAAGTAAGTTATGTTTAAAACATAAAAATCTAAAATAGTGGGGATGTTAATAAAAGTAAAACCTTGTTAAAAGGGATCAAAGGTAGATTATTGCCGATTTAAGACCGCATCAGTGATTGAACTCCTTTTTTTTATTACTACTTGTTGATTCTGCTCCTTGTTGTCAAATGGAACTATAAAAGTTTAATAATAAGCTATATTTTAGTTTTGGCTTCAATGTGAAATTTCAATGTTAGTTAAGCTCAATATTTGAATATTTAGGGAATTTGCTTTGTACTTTTTGTTGATGAGTTTGAGTTTCTTTACGAATTGTAATTCAAGATATCTGAAGTTCACGCACATGATCTACATTAACGATTGTTTTTTTATTTGGCATAACAATAAGTAAATAATCATGGGAGTTAGCGTATGTTCAACATATTCCCAAAAAAGGAGATAGGACCGATCCCTCGAACTGGAGACCAGTTGGATCACGTCAGTATTGTCTAAAATTATGGAAAAAGCCATCAATTGACAACTTCTCGCTTTCCTTGAAACTAACTCCTTAGTGACCACCAATATGGGTTTAGGCAAAATCGTTCAACAGGTGATCTTCTTGCACATGTGACCCAAGTTTGGAACAATACATTCGAATAATCTGGTGAAACAGTTGCAGTCGCTTGAGATATCTCAAAGGCATTTAGCCAAATTTGACTTAAGTCTTTACTTGCCAAACTCATCTCGTTTGGGTTAAACCACACACTCATCAATTAGGTTTCTAGTTTCCTTGGAAAAAGAAGAATACATGTCGTAGTTGATGGCTTTTTTCGAAAGGTTATCATTAATGCGGGCGTGGCACAGGGATCACCTATGACGCCTACACTTTTACTGCTATACATGAATGATCTTATTTCTTTAACGGCTCACCCGATCCATTGCTTTGCTGACCATAGCCTACTCATTCCCTATGTTGAAAATAACTGTATCTTCAAATCAATCGCGGGTTGACCATTTTTTGTCAGCTACCTAAGCAGCTGATCATAAAATAGGCTTTCTGTACAGTTGTGTTTAGAAACAAAAAAATTAAACATTGCGTTTATCACGAAAAAAATCCAGTTTCCTTGATAAAAGACGGATACGTTTCGTAGTCGATGGCTTCCTTTCAAAAGAAGTTTGCATTAACGCAGACGTACCACAGGGATCATTTATAGCTCCTATCCTTTTTCTGTTAACCTTATTAAGATTATTTCTAACCCGAGCAATTGCTTTGCCGACAGCACTCTTCATTGTAGTTTACCTTAGAGTAATCACAATAGTAATCCACCTTCTGTCTCAAATCAAGGTATTAAAGCTGAAATGGCGATTCTGTCAGCTACTAAGCAACTGTGCCTAAAATAGAACTTTTTGTACATATCTAAATAGTACTTTACCTACCGATAACTATTTCTGCTATATAAGGCCCAAACTAGACCTCATTTAGAATGTACTTCTCACCTTTGGGTTGGTGCCACTTACTCTATATCGTTGATCGTATCCAAACAATAGCGATTAGGCTTATAAATGACCCGTCCTTAACTTCTGACATACAGCGCTTGAGCGTAGAAGAAAAGTTTCAGTTATTTTTTTGTATTATCGATATTGAAATGGCTATTGCGCTGCTGAATTGCATTATTTGACAAAATCTCGGGCCACCTTCGCTAGAAATACTGGGTTCGCTCATTCACATCATCAATGTGTAGTACAAATCTCCACTTGGACCAAACGGGTGCAATCCACATTCTTCCAAACCCTGGAATGGTATCCCTAGTTCCTGTTTTCCTCTCAGTTATGACATGAAAAGTTTATGGTAAGTATAGGCATCTATTGCCAATTCAATATACCTCACCCATCCTCCTAAGTGTTCCTGTGTACTTTGGCACGGTAGACCAAACTTACCCTGTTGAGGTTCTGAATTATTAAAAAAAACTGTACTTGCAACTAAGGGGGAATACCCGTTGAGCTACTGGTACTCTTCACATTTGATGAAGCTCCATTGGACGATGTAGATTTATGTGAAGGTTTTCTATGCACTTTTCTAGCATGTGTTCGTCTTTTTTTTTAATATTTAGTGTTCATTGATGTGTTTACTTGAAACACATAGTTTTTAAGCATTACGACTTGCTAACTAATCTTGCGGTCATGGAGCACATTTAATAGTTCCATTATGCCAATATTTTAATATTTAACTGTTGGAACTAAGCGTAACTGCTTCAACTTGTACATTTGACGTGTAGTGCATGTTTATTAAATTACGTTTTAGCAACAACAAAATCTTTTTAATTTTAAATTTTGCTGAAAAGATTAAGAAAAAATAAAGAACATTTAACTCCATTGACTACTTTGTATTGTGACTTGAGGCAGTAAAACCCTACCCTTGGTTTGCTGGGGGAATAAAAATATGAAGTTTTAGTAGTATGCGTTTATGAATATATCCACCAAGTTAAACTTATTGGTTACTGTTAGGTTTATATTAACGTACTTATTTTAAGTTAATCATTTTTTAGTGTAGAAGGGTAACCTGGTTTTCAATTCAAATTCATTTTATTGAAGGACAAGGTGTGATTAGTGTATTATATTTAACAAAGGTAATCTATAAAAGCGAATTATAATTTTTTTTCTTTTTTTTTCACTTTACATACATACATATATATATATATATATATATATATATATATATATATATATTACGGTCAAACTCACTTAAGACGAGCACGGATATAACGAGGGTTTTGTAGGTAAATGATTGAAATTGTACCTATTAGTTTAAGTACTAATTTTTCTCGCTTATTACGTTCACGTTTCACGGTAAAGACGAGCAAATTTCAAATGTTGTAGTAGTTTTTATATACATACTAAAATCCGTTTCAAGTAAATCTTTGTTAAGAATTTTTGGGATTTCCGTAATTACGTTTCACAGAAAAGACGGGTATATTTTAATAGACTTAAAATAGATAAAAAGAGATTACCTACTGCTTAGAATTCGCTTATGCCTTCCGGATTACCAATTGTACACATTGTACCTGTTTTACAAATGAATGCAAGGTATGTAGTTTCTGGTCAATTGTTACTTTTGAAAAATGACTTCAATAAAACGCAAAACACTTTCAATTAGCGAGAAAGTTGAGATAATCCGGGAACTAGAAAATGGTGCAAAAAATTCCGCGACGTGCAAAAAATATTGTTTACCATCATGTACCGTGTCAAAATTGTAGAAATTCAGAAAAACTACACGTGCAGCACTCGGAAACAGTTTAACTGACGTGAAAAAATTAAAAAAGTGTACTAGAGATGATATTGATAAAGCGCTAATTGTGTGGTTTAAAAACCGAAGAAGTGCCGGTTTACCCATTAATGGGCCCATTTTAAAAGCGCAGGCTGAGAAGTTCGCGGAACAATTAAATTATACAGACTTTAAGTGTAATAATGGGTGGATTGATCGCTTTAAAAACCGCAATAACATTGTGTATGGAAAAATAAATGGTGAAGCGAAATCAGTGGACACTAACGTTATAGGTGAGCGGTTAAAAAGTGTTTGGCTGGAATTACGACGAAAATTTAAAGATGAAAACATGTACAACGCCGACGAAGCCGGATTATTTTTCAATTTAACGCCAGATACTACTTTAAAATTTAAAAATGAAAAATGTATTGGTGGAAAAACGTTGAAAAATCGTCTCACTGTTTTAGTTTGCGCCAATATGACGGGAAGTGCCAAAAAAAACTGTTGGTAATCGGAAAATCACGGAATACTCGCTGTTTTAAAAATGTTAAGTGCCTACCAGTTGACTACACCTGTAACAAGAAAGCTTGGATGACATCTACAATTTTTGAAGAGGAAATTAGAAAATGGGATGATAAATTACGACGTAACGATCGAAAGATTTTATTATTTGTTGATAATTGCCCAGCGCATCCTGAATTGCAAAATTTAACCAACATCACCATTATTTTTTTACCACCAAGCACAACGTCTATCCTTCAGCCCATGGACCAAGGGATTATTATCAGGAGATTTAAAAATTTCTACCGTCGCTTATTAGTGTTACAGTTAATCGATCGAATGGAAAATAAACAGGATCTTAAAATAGCGTGTTAGATGCAATTCGCATAATGAGTGATGCGTGGAATAAAGTGACCCCCACAACAATTCAGAACTGTTACAAAAAAGCTGGTTTTGTTTCTGCTGTAAATGAAAGTTTCGAAGAAGACGATCTTCCTTTATCTACTTGGTTAGAAAGTAGAGCCATCAATAATTTTCAAAATTGCGCGTCCTTAGATGACTACGTAGATATTGATGCCGATGTGATTACTTCGGGTTTAAAAACTAACGAAGACATTATACAAGAAATTATAGAACGGGAAGCTGAAAGTGATGAAGGTAATGTAGACAGTGATGAGTGTGATAAACCCATGCCTGTTACACTCGCTAAAGCAGGCGGCGCATTGGTATTATTGACGCGGTTTTTTGAAGAAAATGGTAGTAATGAGCAAATATTTTAATCTATAAGTATTTTAAGAGGTAGTCCCAATGATGTTAATTTTAAACCAAAACGTCAGCTAAAAATAAATTAAATTTTTAATGACTCTCCTAATGCTTAAGGGATATTCCGCTTTTTAATGCAAAATAATGTATTTTTATGCGTAATAAACAATATTTTTAAAAATGTAGTATCCTTTTTAATTTTTGGGGTTTCTCGGATATAACCTTTAACGGATATCAAAATTATCAGTCCTAGAGATCTCGTTTTAACCGAGTTTCACTGTATATATTATACATTTTAGCTAATGTTAATTAACTCAGTTAAATAGCTACATTTTATCTTTTGAACAATAACAGATTTCGTCATTTTCCTCTTCGAAACACGCAAACATTCACAAACTAACTAATAAACGTATACCCGAACACACAAACACCAGCAGACTAGGCTACAAACACACGCAAACATGTAAGCGTGTAATCGACACAATTAAACAAATCAAAGGAACAAACAAGTTACTCAGCGCTCAAACACTTAAACATTAAAAAAAAACCAGCCAAGTACGCAATCCACGAGTATACGTGATGGTGGATAATTTGCAGATTGATTTAGATGTTGTATTTTGAAAAGTTATAATTTATAAATTCCTTTTTAGACAAAGACAATCTAGTAGTATATTTTTAACAACTTAGGACTTTTGAAAAATACAAAAGCCTTTTTTTGGTAAAGCCGCTTACAATAATCTATTATAATACAATTTAAAAGTAAGAGTTATCATGCCTCATTTTTTAAAGCAAAACACCACAAGAACTATTAAACTAATAGACAAACAAAACACATTAATGACTCATATTTGTTACATAACCGGAAGAAATTCCATGGTATAAAAATTACCGGTGTGAAGTTAGCAATAACGTTCTAGCAATAAATATGAAAAATGCATTTAGCAAGTTTTATAACATACGTCAATTCCGCTTGAAAAAAAGAATAGACGAAAGCTATAAAAAATGACACATGCTTTACGTGTACTCAAATAAAAAATTTTAAACTTTCTAATTACCCTCATATATTTACGTAAGCGAGAGTTACTTGTTACTAGCCAAATACTATTAGAGCATCAACCCGTAAAGGTAATGTTAGGGCAACGGCACAGCTCAGTGGTTTGGGCGGGGTTATTACTTAATACTGTAAAAGGGCACAACTACATAACGTCAAATTTCAGAAAAATGTCACCGAGGCGCCATTTGATAGATACACTGATAGCGGGAAAATATTATGAACTAGATCTTAATAATGGCTTAATAGGAAACCATAATGTTCCCTCAAAATAAAACGCTCACCTCTACCGAAAAATTCTACTCCAGAAATTCTACGTTCACCCAAACTTCAATAAAATCTTAAGCTTCATGTAAAATCCACCAAACGGCGATAATAACACTAAGACTCATTAAATATTCCGACAAATTTTAACGTCAAAATGATTGACTCAAATAACCTAAAGTAACTGGTTATTAATTATTTAATTTAAAACGAAGGATACATCACAACGAAATAAATAATCACTCTGAACTCTTCATAAATGTCTTCAAATTTAATAAGCGACAAAATCGGGGTTGTAATACCTAATACGAAAAATACACAGCTATGCATCAAATAATAAAACAGTAACTACAATCGGTAAGTTGATTCCCATAAAACTACAAAAATAATTTGCTCCCAAAACAATCACTGGCATACAAACAAACGTAATTAAAAAGTTGCCACTGTAAAATTTGCAAAACTCTAAAATTCTCGAAAAGTAATTAAAATATACTGTAACTTGACTATAAACACAATAGTCGATGTTTTAAATTTTAATTAAACGTAATTAAATATAGCGTTGTGAGAAAGGAAAAAGATTACGATAATCTCAAACAGAAATGAAGTAATACCATTTATTCATTTACACCTTCCTATATTCAAATAAAATTACACATGATTGCTATCAACACTGGGCGTGTTGATGCGACAGTTACAAAAAAAAACACAGAATGTTATGTACCTAATAGGTAACCAGGATTGATACTTGCAAGCTCAGTTTCCCAAATGTATCTACTTTAATTTTTAAATAACACAAACAAAATGAATCGGAACAGTAATAATAATTTCGTTGAACACATAAATGTGATAATCAGTAATATGTAATTTACTTAGCGAAAGTAAAATAAGATACAGGTAACCACCATACAAAATAATTAATCTACGAATGAATACGCTTTATGTACTAAATTGATAACTAGACATTAGTTAAGTAAACTTAAACAAAAGGGATATTCATCCGTCTGAATAATACAACTAAACACTTCATTAAAATCACATAAGTAAATTCAGAAAAAATAGTTACCTCACAATGCACAGAATGGTCAATCGAGACTTCCCTTTCTTTTTCACAACGAAACGGCAATAACCCCTTCCGGTATTTTATTAACCACAATCAGCGGCTTCTTAATTCTTAAGTTAGATTTTCACATACTTTGACAAATTGTTCTTGCCTTCCATATACACATTTATTAAATCGCACTTTATATTTACAGAAACTAATTAAGCAATTACAGCAATTCTTTGTTTGTTAGGGGGTCGGCCGTGCCTCCCCGGTAAATGCGTCACTAGTTTAACCACTCTCAAACAAACATTTCGTATCCGAACCGCTAAACTCGAGCCTTAACGCTACAGCACCCTATCAAGGCTGACTTCAACATCACCCATATCTTGCCATCTTCAATTTAATCATACCTAATTCTCAATTACCCAAGTCTACAACATCAAAACTTTAAATCATGGTACGCGCTAAAAACGAAGTATGCAAATGAAACGTAAAATTACGTCATAAAAAAAAATCCACTCTGCACAATATCTCAGGATCAATGAAACCTGATATCCTCGTCAAATAAATCCCTTTTGAAAATCAGCCTTAAAATAATGTATGTAGGATCCAACCCCTTTGTTTAATTCAAATTCAAAATTACCCGTTTCACTGGCGCCCAAATGAATTTAAATGCAACTATGCTCCAGACAAAGTAATAATTTTAATACTGAACATAATTTTACAAGACGTAATTTGTCAATTCCAAATACCGATAATTACCAATACTTAAAATAGCGAGAAATAACTATTATTTACACAAAATTAATCCAACATGTCCCTTACTGAAGTAGGAATACGCAGGTGCGTAATGAGGCGTAATTTTACAACAGACTTCAATGTATTAAAGATAGCCAAACTCAAAACTACGTATATGACCCTTACGGAAACGGAATTCTAAATTTTACCTTATAATTAAGAAAATCCAAACATCCTCAAACAACAAATGAAAACAATTTTATACCCACATCGTATATTTCTCAAATTACGTTGCATTAATCGATATGAAATTTACTCTTTCAATTTTAAATATCCTATTCTGAATATCTTAACCATCGAAAAAAACTTTTAAACAATTTAAATCCTCAATACATTAGCACTTGGAAACAAAACATTTTAAATCCATTAATTTTTAACACCGAAATTCGAAAAAAAAAAGGAGAAGAAAAAAGTTATCTAATGTCCGTTACCTTAAATGTTCACACGCGGTAACATACTACGATGCTTAATTTTGAGTTTTAGCAGTCGATAAAGTTCAGAATGTTTATCTACCTCTATTTTACACAAAACATTGAATAATATAAGTAGTCTATTTATGAAGTTATTTGCTTTGAAGCAACATTAAGTAGTGCTAAGATATTTATGCTCTATTCAGAGATTAATCATTCATTTAATCTAATTAATGTAAGTAAGTGTTTCCTGACTAACTAAATAACTGATCTAGGGATTTTTGTGTCAAATCTTTAAGTAGTGATTTGCCAATGAGAAATCAACTTGTCGCACTTGGTATTTAAGTTGGTTCACTTTACAAGTCTGTGCCATTAACTGTCCCTAAACTGTATTTTACTTAATGTAATGAATACCAAAACCGAATAGAGTTACAAAATACTTGCTTAGATCTCTACCCTTAATTTTTTAGAAAGGCTCTGCCAAACACGCTACCAATATCCATAATAATTTAAAACAAGGATTTATTACAAAGGTTTTGTAATAAAATCAAACATCCAGTACGTTCAAATGCAAATAGAAAATCAGACATGGAGTGAGATGCAGTACATATCAGAACAAAGTCATAAAATCGAAATTAAACTAATGCTATTAAAGACTAAAACATGAATACAATTTTAACAAAGAGCTGTTTCTTTTATATAGCTATATTTACGTAACAAAATTAAGCTTTCCTTTAAAGCATATTAAGGTAAACGTGTCGTTATTATAACATCACTTTGTTTTGAAATTAGACAAATTTTCTATAATAAAATACTTATCTTTTTGCTTTTGTTTTAATGGAATATTTTTATATTATGCAATCTAAACGTTTCGATAACACTTACAGTTAGATTAGTCAGTCGTAATATCTATTAAAATTGATTAAGATGTTGAAACAGTTTGGTGAAAGTTGAAAAATTAAAACATAAATATCAGCCTGCTATTTATGTAACAGTTTGAGAAACGTATAAAGCCAACTATAGAATTATCTTTTAGTAAAGAATAACTGGATCATTAAAAATTAAATATTGTTAAACTGTACCAAAGATGACAAATCAGAACACCCTCTAACGGATGAAGGCTAACAATGAAAAGGTCCGCCAAAAAACACATTTAACAAAATTTAATCAAGTTATGATGTAAGTGTAAAGTTGTGAAAAACTTCAATTTGAATATGATAGAAGCATTCACAAATATAAACATGACATCAATTAAATCTAACAAGGAAATAGATTTGTCAATAATTGCAAGTGTTATTAATAATGAAAAGCATAATGCAGAACGTTTTATGCAATTTTTTAATTTTAGTTTTAGGTTTAATCTTAATTTTAATTTCAACTACTTATGTTAAATTATAATGCTGTGGTAATTTAACATATAATTGGTAAAGCAATTGCTTCAAGATCTAGGAAAAACAGCAAAAAACGTAGACATACCAAAAATCAAAATTAAAATCAAAATCAAGATGTATCATTATGCCTTCTTTTAATTATAAGATGCCAAAACCTATTTAAACGGAGATTTTCTTCGTGTCTATTAAAATTATTAGGGTGTTTACATATCTCAATAGCTTCAGGTTGTAAAAGAACATGATAATGAGTTTGCCTTGACAATATTTCCATGTTGTTAAGTTGAATGTCATTATTTAGATTATTTAGGTCGTGGTCAGCTACCGCAACTTTCTCTGGTTCGCCTAATCTACAAAATCTCATATGTTCTTTACGTCTTGTATCAAAGCTACGTTTTGTGATTCCAATGTATACTTTTCGACATGAACAAGACAACTTATATACTTCGGATGATAATAATGGGTTTGAAACATCTTCAGGTGATCTTAAATGTTCTTTAATTTTTCTTGTTGATTTAAAAATAGTCCTAATGCTATATTTGATTAGGACTTTTTCAATTCTATCTGTAACATTAGCTATAAAAGGATTAAAAGCAGTACCAACATTAAGATTTGGTGTTTCTTTAAGGTTGCGTCTAGAAGGTGTAATAACGTTATTCATATCTGTAAGTGAATATCCATTACCTTGTAAGGATTTTGTTAAATATTTGTATTCATCCTTCAAAAATTCAGTGTCACAAATTCGTTTTGCTCGAACTACTAAAGATTTAATTACACCAATTGTGTGACGTGGATGGAGGTTGGATAATTTATGCAGGTATCTGTCAGTATGTGTCGGCTTTCTGTAAACCTTAAAAGATAGTGAATTATTATGCTTCGATATTAATGTCAAGAAATGGTAAACTGCATTTAGTTTCTTTTTCCATGGTAAACTGAATGCTAGGATGTATACCATTTATAGAAACCAAGAACTCATGCAATTCCTCTTTTCCATGTCTCCAAACAACAAGAGCGTCGTCTACATATCTATACCATCAAGGTTCTTTACGTGTACTTTGTAACTCTAATGTTTCAAATTTTTCCATACAAAAATTGGCTATAACAGGACTAAGGGGACTACCCATTGCTACACCATCAATCTGTTCATAAAATTTACTATTCCACTGAAAATGAGCTAGTAGTAGTAGTAAGACAGTGCTGAAAAGGAATGGTTATGTCCTTTGAAAAAAGATGATTCATGTATTCAATAGTTTCTTTTAGAGGCACTTTTATAAAAAGTGAAACATCAAATCTGACCATTATATCACCCTCTTCAATTTTGAAACAATGCATTTTTTTATCCAAGTCGGGAGAATTTTTAATGTCTTTTATGTCTTTAATGGGTGTTTTACCCATATGAAGTTGTAAAAAATATAAGATGTTTTGCAAAATTATATGTAGGAGAACCAATTGCACAAACAATAGGCCTTAAAGGAATACTAGATTTATAGATTTTTGGTAAACCATATAGCTTCGGTGAAATAGCTTCATAGTTGGTTAGTTTCTTTTTTATTTCTTCCGCAATAGATGATAATTTAATAAGTTTTTGGTTTTTAAAAGAAACTTTTTTGTTGGATTTTTGGTATTTCACGATAAGTCTCTGGTTCAATTGTTCTATTTATATATATATATATATATATATATATATATATATATATATATATATATATATATATATACGTTCAAGATAAGGATGCCCACTATGGGATCTAACAAAGGAAGGTCGGTTAAATGGAACAAAAGTTACATTTGAGAGGATGTATTTATGGTTTTTGTAGAACTCGAATATTTCTTTTAGTTTTTGAGATATTTGAAAAAAATTGAATTTTCTGATTTTCGTTTTAATTTTTTTCAGACCTTATTTTAAGAGCTATCACGAAAATAAGAACACATTTTCATTGCCACTTTTCTAGCTCTACTTAATGCTGTTATTCAATTTTTGATACAATGTTTCGTTTGTTAGCAACCATCATCAACTTTACTTTTTTAAATACACGAAAAAATTATTTTTGCCATATTTAAATTCTCTCCTTGATTCTGAATTCAACGCTATATCACACTTTATATTTTTGATACGTAAAACATCGAAAACGTACAGTTAAAGCTAATATTAGAAACATTAGAAAACCGTAAAATTATTATAAAATTATGTTTTGTAATTTTAAATGATAGACAAATAAAAAACAAATTTATTTTAAAGGTTAATAAACTCACAAAAGATGTTCAGAAAGATTCCCGTTATTCTCTAAACATAAATAGCATCTAACTGTAGCATCTAAAACATTCTTCAGCATTTGAGGAGTAATACTAGCAAACGTTTCGAGAAATGTAATTTTTAATATATCCCCAAAGAAAAAAATCCAAAGGTGTTATATCTGGAGAACGGGCTGGCCACAGTACATTTGCATGAGTGCCAATACATCTTTCTGGAAATCTAACTGACAGATATTCTCTGACAACTCTGGAATTGTGTGCTGGTGCACTGTCCTGCATAAACCAACAACCTTCAACTTCTTGGAAAGGCAAATCATTCAAAGCTATCTCTAATTCATTTTGGAGTAAAATTTGATAACGTTCAGAATTTAAGGACTCGTGGTAAATGAAAGGACCTATAATTCGAGTACCGAATATAGCAGCCCACATATTAAATCCGAAACTGGGTTTATGTTTGGCCGTTTTGTACCATACGTTCATCTGACCATATTATTTTATTCGGAAAATATTCATTGTCTTGAGATTGACGTGTATACATTCGCAAAATATTCTACGTCTTTCTGGGTCATCTGGTCGAAGTCCTTGGCAAATTCTAAATTTATATGGATGTACTTTCTCCTTCTTTAGAACGTAATGAGCTGTGGAATGGGCTATGCCAGTTGCCTCTTAAATTTTCCTAGTAGAAACCTCTGGTTTTTCCGTTACAGCTAATAAAACCGTATTGGCTTTTTCTTCAGTGCTAGGTTTTTTGCGAGATTTTACAGGTTTTTTGAACGCACTATATTCTTTTAGATTAACTGCTAATGTGCGAAAAGTTCTTTTGTGAGGTTGACGCCTTTCTGGATATTTGTTTAAATACATTATTTCGGCTTCAGAACAATTACGTTGACACAAAATGTAACACGTCAGTATACCGAATTTTTCATTATTTGAAAAATGTAGTCCTACCATATTGTTTTTAGGTAAACACAAAATTTAATTAACTCAAAGACCACCAAACAAACGTAATACGGACAACAATCAATTATGACAGGTAGGTAAATAAAATGCAAAGTCAACTTATTTTTATCAAATGCATCAGTACGACGGAAGATGTATTTTAACTGTTTAATTAATAGTATTTTCACTAAATACATACTTGTGAATTATTTTATTCGCAACAGGCATTAGAAAATGAGAAAACATTATTTTATAATAATTTTACAGTTTTCTAATGTCTCTAGTATTAGTTTTAAAAAGTATGAATTTTCTCATCCGAAACGTGTCGACAATATAAAGTGTGATATATCGTTGAATTCAGAATCAAGGAGAGAATTTAAATATGGCAAAATAATTTTTCGTGTATTTAAAAAATAAAGTTGATGATGGTTGTTAACAAACGAAACGTTGTATCAAAATTGAATAACAGCATTAAGTAGAGCTAGAAAAGTGGCAATGAAAATGTGCTTCTTTTCTTGATAGCTCTTCAAATAAGGTCAGAAAAAATAAAACGAAAATCAGAAAATTCAATTTTTTCAAATATCTCAAAACTAAAAGAGATATTCCAGTTCTACAAAGACCATAAATACATCCTCTCAAATGCGTAACTTTTGTTCCATTTAACGACCTTCCATCTCTTACCGTTTCCGAGATCCCCATAGTGGGCATCCTTATCTTGGACACGGTATATATATATATATATATATATATATATATATATATATATATATATATATATATATATAAACCCAAAAAAGATAAGTATTTTATTATGTGTAATAATGGTGAAATATATTCCATTAGTTTATAGCACATAAAACATATGTAAGACTATACCGAATAAAGGATTAAAATAAATTCGATATTACTGAGATTAATTTTAAACATTTTCGTGAACTTTCAGCTTAATTCATTCAAAACCCGCATTATATTCCACTAAAAGCTAAGGTGTAATTCTTTTTTTGGGTGATATCGAATACATTGAACCAAATGCATCGAAAGGTTTAAGATAAATGGAATAATGACCTTTATCAAATATTTCATGGAAGGCGAATGTCCAAGAGAAACTGTTAACTATACGTTAATATATTTTTTTCATATCGGAGAAACATACGAAATATAAAACTCTAACGGGTAAACAATTGATATAGTTATTGTGTATACAAAAGGGGGTTTCAGTTTACAGAGTATATTTGTCAGTATATTCTTGAGTTAATGTCATTTTTTTTAGTCACTCAAAATAAATCGATCAAATTTCTAACAGTGGCTTGAAACTCTGTTTTTTTACTTCTGTAGACTTTTTGAGTTAAGTTCTTATAATGTTAATTAATTTCATAAATAACATTAATGTTTGAAAATTTTTACCCAAAATCCAATTATAAGAATATTATAAATGCAGTAAAAACAAAATCTTTGAATTATCATTTGTACATAGTTTTTTAATATGCATAATATTTAGGCCTCTGTTTGAATAAAAAACGCCGCTTAGAATTATCACAATACGCAATCTTATTAAAGCTATCCTTGTTTGTGGCTATGCGCAATCATTATTAGGTCATTAATCCAAATAAATTTTAATCCATGAACACGAACGCTAAATGCGTTCACCTGTTAATGAAACTGTTTGTTAATAATAATACTAATAAATCGTTTAAATTTATTCAAAATTTTAATGCAATTTATTCTTAGTTGTGTTTTTCTTAAAAACATTACATATTACGTTTTTTAAAGTAAAACTAAGTAGGTAGTGGCTACTGAAGTTGAGATTAATGCAGTACGTTCGTTATTATGATTAAGGTAAACCACAATTAAATAAATTAAATCTGTACATTTATACCCTCACTGTATGTACAATCAAATATATTCTGTAAGTGGGCTGCATAGTACCCCTGATTCCTAAGTCAGATAACCGTTAAATGTAACTTTAAGATGAACGTTAAATTTAAGGTTTTCGGATTGGTATATATGTTTTGGATTTCATGGATGCTGATCCATATAAGTTCTAAGAAACCGTTCATGGACATTTCCGTGGTATAGTTGTTATTGCTCATATTGGAGAGTGCGGGTGTATTTAAAATTATTACGCATTCAGCAACAATATAGTATAAAGTAGCGTTGACATTATATAAATTAGTCTTTGAACGATTCTTTATTGTAAATGTAGTTCATGAAAAGTAATATGTGATACGCCACTGACTTCTTTAACTCGTCAATTAAAATCATAAACAGTTGCTTTTATATTTAGAATAAATAGTATATGCTTAGAAAGGTACAAAATTTAACTATTTGACGGACTCCAATGCAGAAGGTACATCATTTAGCTGTTGCGTACATAAGAAAATAAAAATTCATAACAACTTCGTATTTGAAGAATTTATGCAACATTCTAAAGAATGCTTTTAAAGTTCACGTATTTAGAAGAATTAAATATTACATAGATACAGTGCACCGAAGCACACAAGACAGTCAGAAAATATGTGAACTAAAGGAATTTTATTTGAAATATTTGAAGCGGTAAGATTTTTAACCAATCACACAAAAATATTTATTTTAGTACATTCACAAATCAAATTGATACTTGACAGAATTTTTTGTAGTTGTGTGTTAATTTCTGTCTTATTCTGCGTTACTCGTTAGTAAAATCTGCTTTTTTCAAAGCAATATTGCTAGTTATATTTGTAAAAATAGGTATGTATAAATATTTTAGCTAACATCTTATTTTTAATAAATTGTCTTTTAGGTTAGAAATATGGAACCTAAATCGAAGAAAAGTATTCATTCCGAAGCACGAAACATTATTAGTAATGTGATTGAATTCTTTGATAGACAGAAAACTTCTGGTGAAGAAGGCCAGCGAACTAGCTGCTGCTGCTGTCGGTAAATCGTTACCAACTTTAATGAGAATCAGAAAGGAAAAACAGTTATCTGAAAATCAGTTAATAAAATCACCTTCTAAAAAGAAACGAAGCGGAGGATCAAAAGTTTTTTATGATTGTGCATTTTAAAAAGGACAGTTCAGGAAGTTTATACCGTCGACAAGAAAGTTCCAACAATGACAATATTGGTTGATAATATGAAGGACAAAGGAAATTCTACTGGTGGGGAAGATACGCTTCGAAAGCAATTATTAAACGTAGTATTTAAATTTAAAAAATGCCACAATAAAATAAAATTATTGATGGAACGCTAGGATATCGTTGCTTGGCGTTCTCGCTAATTATGCAAGCTGCGAGAGAATACTGCTTTGGGGGAAAACAAGAAACCGGTAAGTTTTTTGGATGAAACCTATATCCATCCTTCATATGGTGTCAGAAAGTGTTGGCAATCTGAATACCAGCCTGGAGTATACTGAACCGATAGATCAGGTCAACGATACATTATTGTATACGCAGGTGGTGCCTACGGATTTGTGAATAACGGGTTGTTAATATTTAAATAAAAAAGCACATCAGGAGATTGCCATGATGATATGAAGCATCATAATTTTATGCAGTGGGTGGAAAAAAAAATTAATTCCAAATTTACCACCTAATGGTAATGTTGCGATAGATAATGCGCCATACCATAGTGTGCAAATCAATAAACCCCAACCCCAACTGCTTGAAAGCAATGGGGTTTCTACTACCATTGAAGTACGTAAGTCTGAATTAATAACATTTGTTAAGGCACAAAATCAAGCTAAGCGATACTATGTTGACGAATTGTTGAAGAACCATGGCCACACTGTAGTACGATTACCACCCTATCATTGCGACTTAAATCGCATCGAGTTGAAATGGAGTATAGCAAAACACAAGGTGGCATTGCATAACGTCGATCAAAGTGGACTTCAAATAGAAAATTTAGTGAGAACATCCTTTGCCGAAATAAACCAATCAGATTGGGAAAAACATTGCAC
The DNA here is from genome assembly GCA_036346205.1 of Vesta saturnalis. Lineage (NCBI taxonomy): Eukaryota > Metazoa > Arthropoda > Insecta > Coleoptera > Lampyridae > Vesta > Vesta saturnalis. Next base: position 752,085 of record JARFJB010002150.1, on the reverse strand, counting down.
ACACGTCGATCATATAGCCGAAAAAATGTGGCAACCGACGGATTGATGGATCAAGAAGTTGAAAAATTGATTATCACAATTAATACTGGGCTAGCTGGGCTTTAAATTTATAACCCTTGCTTCGAATTTTGTAATAACATATTTTTTTTGTATTTGTGGGCCGAAATCTAGACACAAAAGTATTATGCAGTTTTTAAAATTTTGTAATAACATACATAATTTTTTGTAATTTATTTTGTAATAACATGCTATACACTGTTTTATATAGGTACATACTTATTTAGTAATAACGTTTATTAAATTTAATGGATTCATTTGGAGTGGATAATTATTTATATACGTCTTTAGTAATTCCATCTACCGTGAGAGCATTAATTTATGTCCAGAACAAAATACTTTCCACTGCCTATGAAATCAAACTTTACTTCCAGAAATTTAAAATTTTATTGTAATAAAAGTTACATTTATTTAACAGTTACAGTATAATGGATTAAATATTTTTTAATTTGGGATTTTTAATTCTAAATTATTACCTCCGTTATTATTTAAATCAGCATCTATTGGTTTTTTCATATTGTTACACATTTTTTAATTGGTCTTGTCTAATATTTTGAATCACACCTCTAATTGCATTTTTTAAAAATACTTGACCTGGTATTCATCTTCTTGACATGGCTACATATACACAAATTTCTGTAGGATGTAATGGAGCTTGTACAAATTCGGCAGGAGCCTCATCAGACCAAACCGTATATTGTATGTTATGACATTATGTAACCCGTTAGATAAAACCACGCTTTATCATTAAAAAATTACATATCTATCGTTTCGTCATTCCTCAATTTGTAATTAAACCACTGGTGTATAGTTCATTCGTTTAACTTATCCCGATGACGTCATGTATGCATTAAATCACGAAATGACCGTCGTCTGTAATTTAAAACAAAAATATGAGCACTGATACCAACCTTTCCACAGAATAACTTTCCTTTATTTGCTTATACGTTGATTGAGGTTACGTACGCTCGCCGGTTGGTTTGTTTCTTCATTTATTCATTCCTTCTTGAGTTAATATTGTAAAAGATCGGTTCTTTTCAGATCCACATTACTTTCTAGTGTTCATTTAAGGTAAAGATTAATTCGTTTTACAGAAAGAGATAACATTTATGTTTTCATTTGTAGCACATCAACATGCCTCGTAGGTCAATTACCGTAGACGAATTGATCCATAACTTAGTCGAATACTTTAATAAAGAAAAACAGAACAACGAGCCCTTATCACCATTAACAGCAGTGCATGCAAGGGTTAGCGATGCTTTGAAAATTGACACGAAAACTATTTCTAATGCTTTACGACGTCATAAAAATCAAGAAGAAAACAAGGAAAATGTACCTCAACGAAAAAGTCTAAAAACAAAAGACATGGATCAACGACAAGAAAGTGAAATCCGTACTACAATTTACAACATGTATATTAACCATGAACATGTTACATTAGATACGCTCTTAACAAAAATTAAAGAAAGAGGTATCGTTGAGTGTGAGAAATTACATCACTTATATGAAACAAGATATTTACAAGCAGTTCGTTTATCTCGACGAAACATGGATATTTGCAAAAGGAAGCAACAAAAGAATATGGCAAGATTCCAGTTCAAAATGCTTTAAGAATCTTGGTGGGGAAGGCAAACGTTATATAGTTCTACATGCTGGAACAGAAGATGGCTTTGTGGAAGGAGCAGAACTTATATTCTCTACCACAAATAAAAGCAGCGATTATCGCGGTTGTATGAATTCGGAAAACTTTGTTAAATGGTTAACAAATCAACTTTTGCCAAACTTAACAAAGCCATCTATAATCATTATGGATAATGCTCCGTACCATTCACAAATTGTCAATCGCCAACCAACTACAAATTGGAAAAAAGAAGAAATTACAGAGTGGCTTAGGGGAAAAAATTACTCATGAAAAAGAAGCATTTAAAACGGAATTACTACATATAGCAAAGCTACATAAGGAAGAGAAACAATATTTGGTCGATAATATTATAAGAGAACATGGACACGAAATTTTACGCTTGCCTCCTTACCACTGTCAATTTAACCCAATAGAAATGGTATGGGGAATAAGCAAAACTTATTATGATAAACACATTGGGAGAGATGGTTATGGGGATGATAATGTCAAGCAGATGTGGAAAGAAGCGTTAGAAACAGTTTCACCTTTAGTTTGGTTAAAAACGATTAAACATGCAGAAGCTGAAATTCTAAAGTCTTGGGAACAAGAAAAAGTTTATGATGTCCAAGTAAATCCAATTATTATAAATCCAAACGACAACAGATACAGAAGATGAAGTGTAGTGAACATTTAATTTCTTGTTTTTAATTGAATTCTTAACGCAAACCGTTTTCTCCAAAAACTTAATAATAATCTATAATAATTATAATAATAACATATAATGTATGTTATTGTACACTAAAACATTATAATTTATAACAATAAATTATTTTCAACACAGTCATGTTTAAATGTGAATGGACAAATTTACGTTTTATTACATTATTCGTTATATTGTGTTTGAAACGATACTTTGAATAAGTTTAAAAAAGTACTATAATTCAATTACATTAAATACACCAATAATTTTGAATTGCAGTATAATAATCTTCTACAAAAACAAGTGTATAAATAAACACCGATGACTGAAATTATCATTACGTATTTTGCAATTCGAATGCATAATGATTAGTAGCGTTCCTAAAAAATTCAATCTTTATGAATAAATCAAATAAATAGCCGTTAACTCACAAATGTATTGCCGTCAAAGATATATAATCGCCACTTTTATGTAGAAAAGTATTGGAACAATTACTTCCTTTCTTTGGAAGAGTTCATTGGTCTTAACCTACAAATACCTATTTACAAAATTTTTGCAACATTTTAGAGTATATAATAACTTACCAAAATTCATCTGCTACGTTTTAAGTTTTATTGAAAATAATATTCTTTTATCTGCGTACATCTACGATACGTAAATAAAACTTTTGCCTTTTATTTGCAAACATGACATTTATATTTATCTGAAGTAGTTAAGTTAAAGTTGGTAATGTTGGTATCAAAACTGTTCGTATAAAGAAAACCTAATTTGTTGTTAACGTTATCCTTGTTAGACACTTGAGTTAATAAGAGCCATACAAAACGACACTCTTGGAATAATACGTTAGCTAATAGTGTACATTGTATTCAATATGTAGAAAAGGATAGTCATACACAAGTGCGCGTTTGATTCATCGATCAATCGGGATAAGTTATGTCCTATAGTTCATGTGTCTCTCATAATCAGACATTATAGTTATTTTGTATGGACGATAATGTAAGTTTTGTCTAAGTGCTTTTCGACACATTCCGTAACAAGCCTAAAATGCATAAAATATTTAATTACTATCATAGTAAAAATAATAATTAAAGGTTTGTACCTGTTTGTTATAATTGCGGTAATTTTTTTAGGAATACGTTCTATGCACACTCGTCTATCAACCACATTTTCAGTTAAAACAGACTACGTACAGATGATTTACCCTTGTCAACACTGCCTGTACTTCGAAACTGAATAAATACATTCGCCACTGCCACTTTCATTCTGCTGCCTGTTTCGAAAATAAGATTCCAACATAAATTCGTTTTCTTGCAGAGAGTAGGACATTGCTTAATCTAAATCGTTATAATCGTTAAAGGGTTACTTCTTGTTTATGCTGTACTTATTTACGTTAAACGTTTTTGTAAAGAATGAATCTTAAGAAACACTAATTAAATAATAATATTAAAGAAAATAAACGAATAATAATAGAAAACACTGAAAATAGCTCTCAATTTCCTAATGCATTACGCTAAAAATGTCAAACACAAGCAGCTAATTTCATGGTATGCACTAAAGTTTTGATATTTATATTAGAAAATAATATCGTCTGGACATCTATTTATGTTCTCTACGTAGTTACTTGTGTTGCGGTTCAAGAACCAATTTTGAAATATTTAATTATACTGCCAAAATACTTCTTAACCTGAATGTACTCTGAAAAAGATGATAGTGCTAGTTCCGCCCTCTCAGCTATCATGTTTACTTCGATCAACTGTAAAGTGTAGTGACTATCTAAACACAAAATTAAGTAATTATTGAGTTATTAAATAAAAATAATTCTATAATAGCTACCGTCGATGCGGTCAATTTTCGTAGCTGAGTATAAACCATTTCGGCGTTTAAACAATTCTAACGTCTATAAAATTATTACAAACTAAGTCATTGAAAACAATGAAGGTTTCAGTCGTAAAATAAGATTTCATTCATTTCTAGTTTACATTTATTTGGTGAAATTTATTATTAAGGGTGATAGTGGATCTATATTTCTACCGAACCTGTTCGATATGGCTTGAATAGATTCACATCGTTTTCATTTCGGCCATTATAAATCTTTTTATTCGGTGTTTCAAATTATAGAGCGAGAAAATTGCATCCATATTTGAATACGTGAATGAAACCTATTTCCTTTGACGAGAATCCCTTGCTAGGAGTATATGCGGTCTTGTCTTTAAGGGCGATTTTCTTGTGCATTCAATTCAATCATAACAACATAGTTTAAAAAAATATTAAACTACGACTACCGGAACGGGATAATGAAAGGGTGTCTTATTAGAATTTACCTGAAATATACTCGTAAGTCAGACACCTTTACCTAATTTTAACAATTGCTTCTTAAATTTTTGTGACTGAGTACGAAATTACATTACAGTCTAGTTAGTACATTTTACATATTACATAAAAATTTAACGGGTGATTTGTATTCGATGAAAATGAAATGTTTCTGTTTACATATACATTTAGATATATTGAATTTGATCTTTAAATGGTTGACTTATTTAAAAAACCGTTATAAAACTATACTTTAATGGATTTGTTCCGAGATATAGAAGTATGCATCTGGATTATAATTCGAATCCATAGTAGATTACCACATATTTGACCTTAATGTTTACACTGCTTGGGCAGATCGAGATAAATTTGATTGAGTCGAGCTCTCACTTTAGAGTTTAAATTCAGGTTTCAATTGCTTTCACAATTAAAGGTAATTGTTGCATATAACTGAAACGCTGTTGTATTGATCATCGTTTAATTAATTCAATTGTGGCGAACTTAAAGGTTTGATAATTACAGTTAGTTTTTTCTTTGTCTGGAAATTATTCCGTTCGCTTAAGTGATTAAATATTTTATGCAAGTTGAATGAAGGCTTATTTAATATAAATAACTCATTGTCAATCTACATCACTAAACTTTTACAAATACATAAAAAAAAGTATTATCTCAAGTAGGTTGCATCCTCAGAAACTTAGGTGGTTACAGCGTTTAAGCCAGGAGCGTTTGTGGATGCAAATCCCATTTGAGGCGTAGGTGTGTAGAATTTTCCTGGAGTTAAGTTCCGTATAATCTATAAAATAAAATTGCTAGAAACTTTTGTTCGCTGTTGTAGATGAGGACTTAATTCCTTCCAACCTGCAGGAGCGTTTCTAATGACCACTGAAAGTGGCTGAAGCTATTGAATGTTATTTAAGTGCTGTACTTACCTTGAAATATTACTTTCTTATTTATGAAAGAAAATATCTTGTAGATTTAAGGCTGAAAGAATGAATAGTCGCTGGTAATAAAAGGGCGTGCAATGATGGATGTATTCGAATTTATGGACAGATTTTTAGGGGCAGGCAATACTGCAAGCCGCGTATGTAATGAAAGGGGTACAACACAAGTGCTAAAGAACTGAATCACACCTATGTAGTGGCAAAAAGCCAAATGTAGGAAATTTAAGGGTTTTCAGACGTGTTGCGTTGTTTTTCTACTAATAGAATTCCTGAACAGGCTAAGATTGGCCTAACGTGCTAAGGCACTCAGGAATACTTGAAGGGGGTCAGATATATTGTTAGGTTGCCAAGAAATGTTTATGAATGGCTATCTTAAATTTACTTAGATCAAGGAAACAAGAAATAGGTAGTGCATTCCACAATTTGGTGGCCGTGTCCAAAAATGTAGGTTACGCTCGTTTAGTGTGACAAGATGGAATTTTGGGGGCGTAATTATGGTATGAATGGGCAAACCGAGTGTTCCTAGCGAAAATGGCCTGCGAAGGTGTTAAGGAGTGTATTTCGGAGTCATACTGGAAATTGTAATAGCGATAAAACAAGGAAAGAACTGAAACTATTCTTTTCTGCTCAAGAGACTGTCGGTCAGAAGTCAGAGAGGGGTCATTTATAAGTCTAATAGCTCTTTTTTGGATGCGATTTGCCATATCAAAGGCGTATTGGGGACCATTGACCCAGAGGTGGGAATTGAATTCCAGATGAGGTCAAATTTGTACCTTATGAAGCAAAAGGAGTAGTTGCTACGTGAAGTACTATTCAGATTTGTATAGAAAGCCCAGTTTACGGGCATATGTTTCTCTAGCTGACAAAAGGTGGTCAACCTTTGAAAGGTTTGATGATACGGACATTTCTAATATACAAATAGAGTTGAAAACTTGAGATCTAAGCCATTTATATTTAAATCGGGAAATGATCGCTCTTTCTTGGCGGACACAAGGCAACACTGGGTTTTGTCGGCGTTGAACCTGAGTAGATTATTCCTTCCCCATTCAAGGATATGTTCTAAGTCAGTGTTGATTGAGGATGACATTTTCACTTTAACGTTCAGACTAGACTTATTGTTGTGGGAAAACTGAGAACAACCACAATGTAGAGTGCTGTCGTCTGCAACTCACTGAAGACAATAATATAACAGGTTTGATTAGTTTAAACTGACAATAATATGCAAGTTGAAACTTAAATTATAAACCAAAATAAACAAATTATTTTAACCTTAATCCTGCCAATATCTACGAAACTAACCTAAGTAGGATGGGGTACTATGTAACCTATGCACGATCTGTTTTTTTTTTAATTAGGTTAATCAATATTCAGTTTTGTTTTCAGTGCAGTTACAATCGTACAAAAAATTGTTTGTATGATGCAGTTTAAATTAATTAGCGTTTCGTTTTCGGGGGATTACCAAAAGAACATAGAAAAGAGCTTAAGAGCTAAAGCTGAAAAATACATTATCGCTGGATGTGTAGAAAATGGTTACAGATTGTGAGATATTGATTTAGTGAAGGGTATTATATCGATAAGCAGAGTGTAGAAGTACAGATACAGAAGGGATTAGAAATGAGGTTGTGGACAGTGATGATTTACATTTAGCAAATGGTGGAGAAAAAGGACATGTTGTAAATAGACAAGGTAGAAAGATAAGGATGCCAGACGGCTACAAATAGTATGACTTATATTGCATACACTGCAATTAATTACTTTGAGGATATTGTTATAGGCATGACACTTATTAGAACAGGAGAAGTGCATGGTACCGACAAAACTGAGTGATGGGGTCGTAGTTCTTACTCAAAATACAAAAAGGACATTCGTTACAACTCAACAAAGTCAAAATCGGTAATCAAATGTCACCAAGGCGCCATCCCAATTTTTAAAATAATCACAAGCACAAACTTGGAATGAAAACTGTTCACTCAAAAATTAAATATTCGACAAATTCCTCAAAAACTCCTACCAAAAAGTGCTGTAATATCACAACACTCAGTTTTAATTTTGGGCTCAACTTGTAAATTAACTTGCAATTCATTATTAAAGATCACTAAACGCTCTCTTAATTTGCAAAATAAACCCCCTTTTCAATTTTAAATTTTCTTCAAAATTTCAGCATGAAAATAAAATAAAAAACCTCAACTGATCCGTCCGGATAACTTAAAAATTTATCATGGCCTCAAGACAACAAAACTTCTGCTCAACTATATGACTTCAACCTATAAATCTGATAATTATTATTAATTTTATTAAATACATAAAAGTTTACCTCAGTAGATTGAACCTGACTGTACTTTGCTAGTACCGCGCTAACCAACTGCTCCATCAGGTTCAATCCCCAATCGACGTAAATTTTGTCTTTATGTAGAACTGATGTAATTTCTAATCTCATTATATTTAGAAGTTACATCAGTTCTACATACATAAAGACAAAATTTACATCGCTTGGGGCTTGAACCTTGATGGCGCAATTGGTTAGCGGTACTCTAGCAAAGTGCAGGTCGTAGGTTCAAATACTGAGGCAAACTTTTTATTTATGTATTTAATAAAATTAATAATAATTTTTAATTACATATTTACGTTTGAACTTATTCGTTCATAAGAAAAACTTATAAAATCCGTAGTTTGACTGACGAATTCCCAATGAAAAATGTTTCCTTTTCTGGCTTATATAGAAACATGCATACAAAACAAAACGTTTACACCCCGTCACTCATTTTATCTTATACCCTAAACAACGTACATTGAAAACAATCACCAAATCGTGCCTCTCAAAAACTCATCAGAAGAAAAGTAACGTGATACCTTCTTCATCCATTTACGACGCAACTAAAGCAACCAAATTAATTTTCTCACAAAACTCTCTCTCTCCTAAAAATAAGAAAGACCGAGATACATAAACAAAAAATACCATTGCACAATTCGAAACTCATAATGATGATCTCGGTATAAACATCTACCAAGATAGCAATATAAAACTTCATAACTATAAGTTTTACACAAACAAGCGGTTCCCAATCTTTTAATTGAAGATACAAAAACAACAAAAGCTGAATTTTTCTGTATCAACCAAAATTTAAAATAATTCCATCTAAAATTTTCATACACACCATCACGTTTATAAAAATAAAGCAATCACATATGAAAATATACCAACCGATTTTGACGAAATACATTATAATAAGGATACAGATAGTACAGATAACGAGTAGATAATCACTATTTACTCTCCGGTTGCAACCCTGAACACAATTAGAACACTTTTGGATATAGGAAACCAGTTGTCATTTTTTATCTTTAAATTAGATGTTACAATTGCAATTTAAGATCACCTATACACACATACGTATTTGGATTTGGAATTTCTAGGAGTCTTCTGAGATGCGATACTATGAGTGGCATGGCCAAACTTTCCATAAAACTCTCTTTTTTAAACATTTTGCAAATAGTAACTTCATATTTTCAGGACAGATTTAAAAACTGAAGTGAGCATGAACAAACCGATACATGCATGTATTTCTACAGTATCAGTATTTCTATAACTTGACTTATTGCTCTCTGGTTTTAGTTTGTTTCTGATTAATATTAATTTGTGTAAAGAACAATTTTATCAAACATTTGTTTGTCAAATAAACATTTCCAAATTTAAATTCTTCCGAGATTGACGAACTATATTATGTTTAGGTGTATCTTTGACTATATATGGTGCAATTTAAATCATTTATACTCCTTATTTTTCTTTCTAATAGGATACTGTGTGCCGTCGTTACTTTCTTCATCATGTTGATTGTTGTTGGCTTCACTAGTAAGTTGCTCCTCAGCTCTCAAAAGGTCATCTTCTGTGCGGTTGCCTTCTCTTTCTTCGATCATCTCCAATTCGTCGCCTGTTGCTGTTGACCACTTAGGACATA